>JAYGXS010000373.1:0-29008 GCA_036362985.1 Ligula intestinalis
CACACACACACACACACACACACACACACACACACACATACTCACGCCTATGCGTGTGCGGCCATAGTTCTCAAATAACCACCGCCACCAACATCGACGCTGTCGTAGCGCGGAAACCGCGGTGACGGTGGCGGCGGGGTGGGGCGGGGGAGATTTTCTGGTTGCTATGGGGCTGCTCTGAGGTGGCGGTGACGGAGGCGTGACTGGCGCTGAAATTCCACACACGCACACAAACCCATCCCACAGGATGGTTGCGACCAGCCCGCAGCAGAGCGGGCCACAACACAGTCCCAGATAGGAGTCCACCTGTGTGTATATGACCGCCGTTACTAACGCCTCGGGGCCTCGGGACGACAATATCTGGAGGCAAGCATTCAAAACGCAGCCATAGTGAGTTATAGGCAGAAGGACATTACCAGCAAAGACAGGGGACACTAGGCGTCGGTGTGGCAGCGATTTCAGCGGCCACACTAAGGTTGGGTATCACTAGCCGATGACGCCTAATGGGGCAGAAAAGGCCTCCCTTGTGTCCCCTGCCTTTGCTGGTAATGTCCTTCTGCCTGCATCCTAGTGGCTTCGCGGTGGAGGCTCGATAGAGAGAGCTCTAATGGCAATATGAACGGACGACACGGTTCATCTGACAGATCGGTGTACGCATCTATGCCATAGTAAGTTATAAACAGTACGGCGTAGAATTCGTGTAACATGCCGATACATGCGAAAGATTGGGGCACCAAACTCGAAAATTCACTCATTTAAGTTATTTTATCCCAAAGAACATCTTTTTCTTTTGGATGCGCGTGTTCCAGTTTATACGAACGAATTGATACTCTATTGTAACTTACCATACAAACAGCCGAGGTACTAGCTAAAAGGCTCAGACACGTGTTTTGCCGATATTCTGCCGCTGCTTGACATGCAACTGCGAGGGCTCCGGCTCATCAGTGGGTCGCCCAGCTTTCCCTATCTGCTTTCTGGTTGATATACCGGTTTCGAAAGTTCAGCTTTTTAAACTCCAGAGAAGTTTATTTCTGATCGCGGTATATATCAAGATATTTACGGTATATATGCGTAGACCGTAATTTTAAGTGTATATTTGTGTTGGAACCCGTCAAACCCTGTGAAATATACACCTGCTGCCATCAGACAGTCTTTAGTAGTATAAATTGACGTTGTAACTTACCATTCTTACAGCCTAGGTACTAGCTAAAAGACCAGGCACGCATTTTGCTGATATTTTGCCACTGACTGACACAGCTGCAAGGGATCCGGCTCATCAGTGGTTACCCCAGCTTTCCCTATCTGCTTTCTGGTTAATATACCGGTTTCGAAAGTTCAGCTTTTTGATCAATACTCTGTTGCTAAGCGGAATTTACTAAGATTGCATTACCGATTATCATGTCGGATTTTTAACGAGCCTTCTTCTGGTCGCTAACAAAACGTATGCACTGTAAAAAGTGGCTGCTTATGTAGCATGCACCTTCATCATTGATTTTGACTGCCTTTATAAATTCAAATATACTTTATGGAAAACATACGCACAGCAAATTATTTCTTGGATTCGTCTGGTAGGAAATTAGTCTTCTTTAAATGTTATCCTTAAAGAATTGGTACCTTTTAGCTTCAAAAAACGTTTCTAAATTGCCGAATAATTTTGAAACATACTGACTGCTACACCTGAATTCAAGGTTTACAAACTGCGCGATGCGTACGTCCTGTTAAAGGAAAAGTACATTTTCGCCTACGATTTAAAGAAGAAGTCACATAGTTCTCATAAAATATTGCAACAGATGTGGAACATGCTGTATAGGTTATAGGCAGCATTCATAAATTGACGGATATGATGTATACCGAATGCACTCCTCACAATCGTAGAAAAGCTGGTAATTAGAAACTCTTTTAAAGCCGAAAGGTATACTTTCATCAAGTATACAATTTAAAGAAGACGTAATTTCCTACCAAATAAAAAATACATTTTATTTTTTCATAAAACATAGTTAAATTTATAAAAGCGATCATTGTTTGAGTGATTGTATCCTTTGACTCAGCATTCAATAGTAACGCATAAGTCATCGGCACCTGTGCCGAAACCGGCTCTGCGAATAGGTTGAAGCCTCACGAAGGGTAAACGTTTCCCATTATCGGGCCGATCGAAGCGCATCACGCCCAAATAAGTGCACGTTCGCTTGTATTGACAGTAAGAAAGGAGTCAGCTAACTATCGCCTGACTCTGGACAAAGGAACAACGCCTGTCCAAGAACACCACACATGCGCAGGACGCAGGCAGGCCTGAGAGAGCGTATGTGAAGGAGAGGGGGGGAGCGCTGCTCTTATGCGAATTGGAACCAATTCATGTGGTGTCCGACTGGTTTTAAACGTTACCCTAAAGGAGGTGTCATGGACAGGGGCCCACGCTGCGGTACCGTGCTCAAGTGACACTTGGGCAGCCGTCACTCTTTTTGCGAGCGTGCGTGTGTGCGCGGGGAAGTAGGTCAAGGGTCCTCAGGTCAGCGAGCCGCAAACAGCATAGAACAAGGCAGTATGGAAAAGGGGGGGGGGCTGACAGCATTGTTGGGTAAAGGAACAATCGTATCTAGTTCAGGCAGACGTTCACCGGAGATAGGCGTGGAGAATTCCAACTTTTTGCTGCCGCAGTTAACAGTAATTATAATAATAATGATCATACTTATTCTCACCCACCTCCTTCATATTGTTCATCATTTTCTTCTTTTCATTCTCCCTATTCTATAGGTTTTTCTCCTCTTCGTTCTTCCCATCCTGTTCATTTTAAGTCTTTTTTTGCAGGACTACAATATCCCTACACCTCTCCGCTGAAAATCGCGCTTACATTTGCGCTTAATCTGACTGTCAACGATGTACGCACGGTTTTCAGGTGCAGTTATACGGCCATAGGAAATACTAAGGCACATTTATACAACTGTATTATTAGGAGGGGGATTGGCAGATTTCAATAATTAAATTGACCCAATTGTGAAAAAATTGGTGGCCTCGACGGCATTAGAACTCATGCTATCTCATCTGTCATCTGGTGGATTCTAAATTGATTGTTTAGGCAAACCTGCTTGGACAGTCACCTTACCATATCACAATTAATGGATTCCATACAAGGTGCAATAAGCTGGGCTGGTAAATAAACCTGAGTGTAATTAAACTCTCGGCAACTGGTGGAGCCTCGACAGCTCAGTTGACTAGAGCGTTGGCTATATTTAACCCCTATCCCTGGTGCTAGCGTGGGTTCGAATCCCACACCGAGGTTGTCGAGCTTTTCACGATAGGGTCAAACACGATACACGTGTCTAAGCCTTTTAGCAAGTACCTAGGCTGTTAGTATGGTAAGTTACAACGTCAATTTATACTACTAACGACTTTCTGATGGCAGCATGTGTATATTTCACAGGGGTTGACGGGTTTCAACACGAATATACACTTACAATTTCGGTCTACGCCTATAGACCTTAAATATACTGATATATACCGCGATCAGAAATTAATTTCTCTGGAGATTAAAAAGCTGAACTTGCAAAACCGGTATATCAACCAGAAAGCAGACAGGGAAAGCTGGGCGATCCACTGATGAGCCGGAGCCCTCGCAGCTGTGTCAAGCAGTGGCAGAATACCGGCGAAACATGTGTCTGGGCCTTTTAGCAAGTACCTAGGCTGTTAGTATGGTAAGTTACAGGGTCAATTGAATTATACAACTTTAGCATCAAAGACAGTGTGGAGGCTGGAACGCTCCTAGCTGTTTACTGCGTAGGCCAGCCACGGCCAACGCCCAAGTCGGAACACGTGTTCCATCTTGCGTGTGCGCACGGAATTTGCTGCCGCCAATGATTCGGCAAGTACCGAGGGGGGGGGGGGCGGTTTCCGGACCCTCTAGCCCCCCTTCACTCGCACCGAACGCTGTCACGAACCCACTGGGTTAGATTTCGACAGTCCTCCGACGTTTTCGTGCAAGAAAGCCGTCTTCATTCATGTCACAGTGAGGTGGACAGGGGCCACTGGCGGAGCTCGAGAATGAACCCCAAAAGGGCGAGCGTGCCCCGTAATACGGTTGGTGAGCGCCCCTCTAATATTGCCTACCCCCACCGTGCACAGCGTCTACAATCGCTTAAAACGAACCCCTACCACAAGTCCTCTACCCTGCACCAACCTGCTTGGAGCATATGATGGACTTAATCGAAGTCTATGGTCAAACTGTAGGGCGCAGTTGCTATTGCTGTTGCTGCGTTGGAGAAGGAAGAAGAAGGTAGTTGGCAAATAATGGCAGACAAAGGATGAGACCTGTGTTTACTACTACTACTATTCGTAGAACCCCGGGGAATGACAGGGCCAGCTTATACGCTGACAACTTGATGCCCCGCCCCCAAGGGTGGCAACTGCTAGGGCAACAACCTTTGGCTGACGCAGGGGGGGAGGGGGTCTATGAAATAAACAGACTTCGGCGTCCGTTGAATAAACAGTCGCGGAGCAGCAGTAGCGGTGACAGTGGCAGCGTTAGCAGGTTGCAGACAGACCGACCCACTCATACACACAAATTTGGCAAGCTCCTTTTGGCTACCGCGGCTCCGTGAGCTCTATCCAAGTGTCAAGACCCCGTTTGTACGCAACCGCAAAGATCAACGCGTCGGGTCCTGGGCGGAATGGGGGGGGGGGTTGGAGCGTCGGAAGTTGCCTGTCTGGCGCCCTGTTTGGCTTGTCAGATCGTGTTTCGCGCAGGAGACGATGTGGAGGAGAAATTCCACAACACCCAACGACCGACTGACGTGATGTTACAACAGAGAGAGAGAGAGAGTGCATTCTAAATGTGAATCCGTCGAAGCTTCAGTTGTGTGCGTGCGCGCGCTCATGCGTCGGGAATCGGTGTCGGGCTTTCGTCTGCTACTGCGGAGGTCACAACTGTTAGCTCCGTTACCTCCGGACGCCGGGCACACTGAGGGGAAGGAGGGTTTTCTGTGGCTAACCCACTGTCGTTGTGCCGGAGGGATTGGAATGGCGGAACGATGAAGTAGAGCAAGGCGCAGAAAACTAATCCATAATCATCGGTGTGCGATGGGAAATGGTTACGCGATTAGTGGCGGGTGTTTAACGGCTTTAAGTCACTTTATTGAGGGAATAATGCTTTTGCCCCCCTCTAACTACAGTAAATTTGACAACTGTAAATTTAATTACCAATAGTGGAGAATATGTGAATTCCAGTAAGCAGTTCATAAGAAGAGGATGCGATCACTGGCAAAAGAGTTTTATTTTCCTGAGGTTTCAGATTCCTTCGGGAATCCTTAATCAAAGGTGATGGTAGCGTAACCATATCATGCGTCGGAGAAACGGGGAGATTACTCCAGACTCAAATGGTCGAGCATGCAGCGGTGGTGAGGAAGAGAGACCCCAACTTCCAGGTTGCAGCTCATTCGACGGAACACGACCATATTGTCATGTTTGACGAGGCCAAAATCCTCGCAAGAGGTGACAACTGCGTGAGCCTCGATCTGCTGGAATCATTGTTCTCAGGTCCCCAGTTCATCAACAAGCGCAACGATTTGGCGTTCCCATACTGCGTACTGAGACATTATCTGAGCGATAGATTCAGTCACGTGGGAAGGGCCGCGCGCAATTACAAGGCCCGCATCCGACGCTGACAAGCAAATTGCGGCAATTAGTGAGTGGAATGCGAAGTTTCAAGCCAGTACCGCATCAATTAAGACCCAAGTGGTGGCTACAGAAGTGAATAATTATCACACGCACGCGGATGATCACTATGAACTATAAATACCGTGCAACCAGTGCATGTTTCAACCCTATCTGTACATAACCATGAATATGCTACCATCACCTATGACTAAGGATTCCCGACGGAATCCGAAACACCAGGACAGTAAAAATATTGTTCCAGTGATCGCATCCTCTTCTTCTGCAAATTTAATATCCTCGATATGTGTGAACCAGTTGCAATCTGCTTCTAATGACACAATGGTCAGTATGGGCACAACATTTCCCCAGCAAATGCGAATCGACTTCGCATTTAAATTTTGCAACCGTTACGGAAAGTACTACTTCCTCAGGGGGTTCGTTCTACGCTATTTTTACCATCTGCGAGAAAGCGTTCCGTCAAACCGCCATATGGAAAAACTTCCTCTGCATCTCAAAGGGAGGACCCCATAGACGGTCCGCCCGAGCCAGTTCGGTTATTAGAACACCTATATCCTTCTGTTTGCCAACATTTGAAAGGGGTTGTCCATCGAGAAGGTATTGGAAGGAATCATCCCTCGAACAGGAGTCGTCGAGAAATTCCACAACACCGATTAGCTGACCGACATGATGTTACAAGAGAAATACTTTATTTTGAAGTTATAATCCAAAATTTTAAGCAAAAGAATCCATCGAAGCTTCAGTTTTGTACGCGCACCCACGCGTCGGGGATCGGTTTCGGGCTGCTGTGGAGGTCACAACTGTTACCTCTCGATCCCAGGCACACTAAGGTGAGGGAGGGGGGGGGGGGGGGGGGGCCTTTTGTGGCTAACTTGTCGTTGTGCCGGAGGGGTTGGAATGCCGGAACGGCAAAATACAGCAGGGCACGCAACAAATCTTGTCCAACGAGGTCTCCTCTTTCCAGTACCTCGGTGTTACTCTCAAATACCATCTTTCATTTCTCTTCATATTGAAACCCTCTTCGAGAAGAGAAGAAGATTTCACCGTTGGGATGACACTTATCCAACTGACGTTTCGACATGCGTCGCGGATTCTTCAGCAGCGACATTAGCATAAAGCAGCAGCAGAACTCCAATATTATATCTGGTGGTTACGCTCGTATCAAACACACACACACACACACACACACCTCAAGCTCTGATATGGCTACTTATAGATGTCTGCGTTCATCCAGTCCTGAATCTGTAGGCATTCTGCCCAATGGGTTATCCTCTTTCCGGTGCCTTGGTGTTACTCTGGCATCTAACCTCGAATTTACTCTTTATAATGAAGGCTCATTTAGTAAAATTCGTAAACTTCTACATTATATCTGCCGTTTACGTTCATATCACACACCGCAAACCCTAATCTAGCGATTTATTTATGCCTACATTATCCTCCTCATTCTATACTGCTCTCCAGTTATTTTTCCAGCTTAACTCAAAAAGACCTGGTTTTTTTAAACCTATCCTCGGAATGTTCTCTTCAGCTGTGAGTGTTTCCTATGCTTTTTTGATCTGGCTCTATAATACAGCGCCACTTTAAAACGTTGAAGCAGTTTGCTGATAGCATCCTCAATGAAGTCGCTCACCCTCTCCACTCGGAACGAATGGCTGCGAAGTCTTCCCGTACTGTGTACCGAAGTTTCCGACATATGTCTTGCCGTACATTGGCATATCAGCACTCTCCCATTCCCAGCATGCTACGTCACGAATGAAGAAGCAGCAATACAGGAGTTAAGATAAGACCTGTCTCTATTGTGATAATTGATCTGCGGCGACTTTCGAAACTTCAGATGGTTAACATTTTCCTCGCAGCGTTCCTATCTGGTTTTTCGCAGTATCTTGTTAATTTATCCCGCGGTCTCAGTGAACGGGACCATGTTTTCTGAAAATTTTGGATGCAACCCTCAGAATAAAGCATATTCCTTCCTCTCCCTCTCTCTCTGTCAAAGCTGGTGCGCAATTAGTGAAGCGCGTTGAACAGCCTAGTTGGGACAAGCGTCTTATTCCAACGCCACTGCAGATGTCGGTTGGCTTCTATTTACAGTATAGTCAAATCAAATTTATTGTCCGCTCAGATTAGGACAGTTGAATTTTAGGAAAGAAGAGAGTAAAGCGAGCGAGGAGGGGAAAACCAGCGTCAAACTGATCCCCGATGCCGATACTGAGAAAATCGACATTTCTGATGAGCGTTTTGTGGCCGAAACAACGCACGCGCACACAGAGGAGGCAGTCTCCTAACGTCCAGATGATGCTTCTTCGAAGTCATAGACAAAGATGATCAGGAGGGTTCAGTACTATCATGGTTTAATCAATTCACTATTAAGGGTAAGATGCAATGTTCGCTTGACAGCAAGTAGACTACTTGCCAACTTAATATCAGCACAGGAATATTGTCGGCAAAGACTAGCAGGAGACTGTAATGGCCATTTAGGGCTCTACAGCCGTCATCAGCCTGTCAAGCCCGCCAACTCCAAGCGATGCAGCACCCGAGGCTCAATCGCTAGAGCATTAGACTTTGGATCAAAATAGGTCACGGGTTCGAGCGGATATGGCTGGCTGACGATGGCTGCTGAACCGGAAATGATCATTGTAGTTTCCCTTGGCTTTGCCGGCAATGCTATCTGACTAGGGAGTCAGTTAAAAGAACAATAAGCAAATGCAAATATCCCACAGGCACGAGGTAATGCTCTTCTGCAAATAACATCAGCGGCAAAGAGTATAGGGAGACTGGAATGACCATTTCTGAGTCATGTTTGCTTCCAATTTTTGTTCGAAAAAAGGCAATCGTTTTTTAACAATGTACTTTATCCACTCCCATTGCATGGAAGCTGTCTTATCATTGATGTCTTAAATGTTATAGAATGCACTATCACTGCAAAATTTTCCAAAGAGTATTTAGTTTCTTCTTGATGGTATAGAGAAATTAATGATATTCTCTACACGGAAAGCGTCCAGCTTGTAAACTTAAATCCTTAGCGAACTTGCAAAAGCAGATCAGGCTTTCGGGGATCGAAGAAAATTTTTTTTTCTTAACCTTAATATCCATTCCTTTCAGTTAAAAAATTAAACAGAACGTGATTTTCTACCAAATGAATACCAGGAAGCATGTGTTTGCTTACGTTGCTTCTGTTGAATCAATTTGATTAAGAAGAGCATTAAAAGTCGGTACAGGGCTTCCCAAAACTCTTCCCCCCCCTTTTAAATCTGGATAATATATTTAAAATTAAATATTCAGCACAAGAAAACTCGCAATGAAATGGAATGTCTGAAGGATTCTAAGTCCAGTTTGTACCGGTATTTGCTTGAAAGTTTGGGCGTTACCGCCTATCACAGAAAGTAAATCCTTTAACTAACAGAAAAACAAAGGAAAGATAGGATGCCCTTTTGTAGGATGGCCGGGAAAGAAGTCGTCTTCTCCAATAAATCGCCGTATGAACTGTTCCATCCGCCAAACAAAAAATATGACGCTATTTGGAACCCAAATCCGAAGCTTAGCTTTACAGTCATAGTGTGGGGAACAATGTCGGCTTGGCAGTCTTGCTGGCTTTCACGTTGTACCGCAGGGCTAATTAGTAAATGGTTAATATTATAGGGAGGGGTCATAATGAAAAATCGGGTTAAAATTTTGAGCAGGCCAAAATTTGAGAATAAACTTGTTCCGGACATGTCAAGGATTATATTTATGCAGAATGGAGCCACAGCTCATACAGTTCTGAAGACGCAGATGTGGTGTCAGAAAAAATGACAGGTTTCTGGAGGAAAGATACGTGGTCAGCAAATAGATCTGAACTGAATTCAATTGAATATCTATGGTCAATTATTGTAATATGGTTGACGAAAACTCGCCTGGTCTTATTACACTTGCTTGATTGGAGAGATACCTGCTTGCCGTCTGGAGAAAGATCCCCTTGGAGACACTCCCAAATGTCATGCATTCGATGCCAAGTAGGGTAGAAGCTATTCTAAAGCTCAAAAGAAAACTTCCTGTTAAGTGAATTGTGAATTATATACTACTTTAGAAACTGTGAGTGTGTTATCAGAGTTCAAAAAGTTTTGAGACACCCCTTAGAAAAAATTAAAACAATTACTTCGCAATTTTTTATTCATTGCGTTTGTTTTCATGCGATCGAAAAATCAATGCATTCAAGAGCCGGCATTCGTGCGTGTCTGGAATATATTAAGAATATTTTGCGAGATAGCAAATGCCAACAGTCCACACTTAGACAGTATTGCCGACAAAGGCAAGGGAGACAGGGCTGGTCAATTCTGACTTATTATGCATCATCAGCCAGTCATACCCAGACCCCAGTGGTGCACAACCCGAACCCTGAAGTTGCGACCTTTTGACTAGAGTCTAAGTCCCACAGTGAAGTAATCCTTCCTACTCTAAAAATGCGAATCAAATGTTGGTGCAGTTGGTTAGAGCGTTGGACTTCGAACTTCGCGGGTTCGAGACTCAGGTGCCGCAACAGCTGGCAGTTGGATATGGCTGGCTGGCTGATAACGGCTGATAATCCAGAAATGTTCTTTCCAGTCTCCCGTTTGTCTTTGTCGGTAAAATCATTTGGTTGTCAATCCACCCGAGAGCCACTGCAGTTTCAGGACGTCGATTTCCGGCCAGAAGCCATCACGCATCGCGCCTATTTCGAAAACGCAACGAGTCTTCATCTCATATACTGAATCTCTCTCACTTCCTCTATCTACGATGTCTGGATGAGCAAACAGAAGTCGTTTATCATCATGCCCGTGCAGTTACATGGCAGAGTAGCAAAAGAAAAAATAACGGGGTTGAGGGGTGGGGTTAGACATGTGAAAACAAAGGTCATAAGGGTCTACTTCTGCGGTATATTTGGATCCGCCTATGATCAGGATGACTTGTAGGGCACCTAAATGGGACGCTGAATTAGGAACCATGCATAATACATGAAGCTATGCGCCGAATTCCTGGAAGATGAACGCTTCAGGTCAAGGTGGAGGTTAGGGTTAGGCTGGAGTAAAGGTCAAAGTTTATATGCATGTACAGTATTGAGAGTGCTGCAAGAAACATTTGCTAGGTTGTTTTGATCAACTGAGTGGATTTAATCATTAGAAAGACTTTATTTTTGAAAAATGCCCTGTTAGGTAAAGTTATGCAACGAAATACGCACTAATGTTGGCTAAGTCATGAGTAAGTTTATAACGGATAAATTTCCTATGTTATTAGGTACGACACAACCAAACTGTTTATTAATTTTCATTGTGCGATGGGAGAAATCCAGAATAAGTAAAATAAGTTGGAAAAATAGTCCCTTTCCAAAACTGGAAAATCTTGGCCGAAGTTGCTGAAATAGAAGTGAAGCAAAGTTTAAGGAATCGAATTTATTTTCGGAAACAAGCAAGAATTTAGGTTTTAAAAATTATATTGAGCCATCCTGTAAAGTTTTTTTGCACAAAATGCAGCAAAAAAGTTTTTGTCGGAAATTTTGTTTTGCCGCACCGCTCTGCGTGCGCATAAGTAAAGTGTCGCATATGTTACCGCTATATTAATGTAAAGAAGGCCTTATTGACTGAAAGCCGTGTAGAAATATAGTTTTTTAAACCATACGTTCCGCTTATGCGCTATTTAGAAACGGAACAGCCAGAAGGATAATAAATATTTAAAAAATAGCCATATCTATGGCCAGACTTTTTGTATTCGTAAGCTTACAACAGATCATGGAAATAATCCACTTATGCAGAAAATAATCCATAATAATGAGAAAAGTAAGTTCTTTCATCTCCAGTCAAATTGAATCGTTTTTTTCAGGTAAATTAAATAAATTGCCAAAAGTCTCCAAATTCATTGTGACATATCCTTGAAAAAAGTTAATATACACAGACATTCGTCAGCCGAATATCTAATCAGAGCACTTTATAAAAAGGTAACCTATTATCGAATGTTTTTAGTTAATTTTACGAATAACAATATCAGAATTCAGTTGCGGACATTATTTATTCTCGACAATGTGGTTTGCCGTTTTGAAGCATTTCTAAATATGAGCAACATGGCCATCTTCATAACAACTATTATCCAAAAAACACTTTCTTTCGGTAAATGCTCTTTATGTATATCTTATTTTAAAGGTTTTGGTGTAAACGTCGAACGGAAGCGCAATTTATCAATGAAGACACTGAAAACGAAAAAAATTATGACAGACTTTATTGGACAATATTCAATAAATAGTTATCGACTAATGTTAATAAGTACAAAATATTGTGACTAAGGAAATGTTCTTTTTATATAAAGAAATTGGTTCCAATCCCTTGTCAACTTAGCAAAATATTTAAATTTATTGTTGTAATTTATAGCTATTTTTTACATCACGGAAACTTGGGGTTTATCGGAATAATTTAATTTTTCTTTACAAACCCTTAGTACTTCTGATAGTTCTTTTAAATGCTTCATATGCCTAATGCTGCTGATTATTATTTCTAAGCTTTCGTAAATGCGTTCGCGCCGGTATGCGAGTGACGATCAAACGTTTACAAACTTAGGCAAGTTCCTTGCAGCAATCGCCATACTGCATGTTTGAGGATTACGGGCTTTGACCCTTAAGGACCCTATTAGTGTAGAGTCGATTTAAAATTACAATGATAGAAGCGCACAGCATGAAATATTTCACATGTAAGGTTTACTGGATCATTTTTACAGCAAATATATAGTGATGCGATACATATAAATCGATACCATGAATTAAAGGTCACGGCTGACGGAGAGAGTTCTGCAGGGATAGTCTTCGGTTATGGAAAATTAGCCAATCTACCTGCCGCTTAAAACAACACCACTATTCGATGTCACCAGGTTCACTGCAACCTGTATGGTTCAGATTTAGGGTACAGTTTAGTTTTATGTTAGGTTTAGTGTTGGGATGAAGGCGCAGGAATGTTTGACCTCCTAAATTGAGTGGGTGGGCGTTTCTATCCCAGAGAGCATTACCGGCAAAATCCAAGGAGACTGGAATGGCTATTTCTGTCTCATGAGCCGTCTTCAACCAGTCATACCCGTCAAACCCAAGTGGTGCACCACCCGAAGCTTGAACTCGTGACCTTTTCGATCAAAATCTAAGGCCCTAACCATTGAGCCATGAGCTCATTGGTAATTCGAAGTGTGGGGGGGGGGAAAGGTGCTTGAAATCATTTATAGAAAGTTGACCGCTTGACAAGTCGCGTAATACCAGAGTCCAGACGATGTTGTAGAAGCTCTCTAATCGGGTTATCTCTGGTTAGCACCTTACCTCATTCTTTTAGCTTCCTGACCAATAGCGGACACGCAGTAGATGTCAACCGAATCGATAAAAATTGAAAACTCCGAGTTTCTCACCGGCAGGTACTTGTGAGAGCGACGGAAGTGACCCACCACACAGTTACCCAATACACTCTTACTTAGCTCATGTCTTTTAGTTTCCTTGGCCCAAACAGAATTCCAAACGAACATTCCGACTCCCACAGTGTACCAAGTCACGTCACCAGATATATTTACCAGGTCTGGGAAGAAGAATATACTTTATGCATCTGCGCTACGACGGCATACGGGGAGGTCGACAGCAGGAACACAAACGATAATGACAAACGAACCACAAACATAGCAGTTCAGTCGGCATTGACAGGATGTGCACACGGAAAGAGGGAGCGGCATATAACGAGAACCATGAGCCAGAGTATTCATTCTGTGAAGATGGGCATAAGAAACAACTATACGAAACGTCAGACACATAATAAACCTCTCCCTATAAACACTTCCTTCTTCGTTTTGTTTTTGCATGTATAGACACCCCCTCACCCCTATCTCCCATCATCTTCATTCTTTGGTTATCTTTCTCACTTGCCTGCCCTACCGTGGCCGAATGATAGATCAATCGTGCCGCGCGTTTTGCTAACCTTCTAACTTCTTTAATTTTGTGTGTGTTCGCAGTGGAGTTGACCCGGGGAATAAGCATAATTCAACCGAGAAACTTTTGTGCATATAATTAACATTGTGCTAGTGGTGGCAGTTTGCGACTGGCTCGCACATATCGCTGATGCTAACTCCACAATTGTCGTGCGTACTGTTGGTAACGATTAACGATTGTTTGATATGAATAGGAAGTTCACGGCCAAAGGCCTTATTCCTACAACAAAGCGACTTAAGGTGACTGAACTTGCTCCGCGTTATATGTGTGAATATATAAGTGCAAACTCAGGATATCGGACGGGAACAAAGTACTCTGCTTAAATTCGAAGCGCGGGGAAAGGTGTTTGAAAACATTTATCTGCCACTGGGTACGTCACGTAATAGCAGAGCTCAGACAATGTTGTAAGAGCTCTCTGTGGTCAGGTTTTCTCTAACTAGCATAACTTCGTTCTCTTAGTCCCCCGACCAATAGCGGACACGCAGTGGGTGTCAACTGAGTCTTCCGAATAGGGGCGAATGAAACATTCCGAGTTCCTCACTGACGGGTACTGGCAAGAGTGGCGCAAGTGTCCGGTCGCAGAGTTAGCCACTCCAGTTTTACTTTGTTCGTGTTCTCCAACTTCCCTGGCCCAGGCTGAATCTCAAACGCACATTACAACTCCCACAATGTAAGAAGTCACATCACCAAAGGCATCCACCTGGTCTGGGAAGTAGACCATACTTTATGCGACGGGGCGCAATAAAACCTAGCGCTAGGACGGCAGATGGGAGGTCGACAGCGGAGACACACGCGATAATAACAAGTGGGCCACGCACATAGCGGCTCAGTCGGTATTTACAGGATACGTACATGGAAAAAGAGAGCGGCATATAACGAGAACCATGAGCCAGAGTATTCATTTTCTGAAGAAGGGGTTGACGAAACAACTCGTTTTGGCATGTGTAGACCCCCCCTCACCCCTACCACCCCATCACCTTCCTTCGTTCTTTCTTCGTTCTTTCCCCTTCTTCTGCCCTACCATGGCCTAATGCTAAATCAATCGTGCCGTGCGTTTTGCTATCCTTCTAACTTCTTTAATTTTGTGTATGTTTGCACGCGAGTTGACCCTCGGGAATTAGCGTAATCCAACACTATGTTAACCCAAGTATTTCACTCTGACCGCTGACTTATCTGCCAATTTCTTCAGTTGAGTCGTCCGACGCCGCCGATTTCGATTGCGCCTCATGTGCTGGCGTACAGAGAGAAAGAGAGAGAGCTGCAACTCACGCGGCCGATAATTGGCTGCCTTGCTGTCGCCAATCAGCCAATGGGAGGGCGCATGTGCGTGCGTGCGAATGTGTGTGTTTGCGCATGTCTATCAGCTGTGTGGGGGCTGTCAACGCGTGCACCACCCGCGCGACGCATGCACGGACGCACGCTCGCCCCCACCCCCACACTAACTAGTGTGTGCAGCGCGAACCAGTCAGGGTGGCGTGCGCGCACGCACGTCTGTCCACTACGCGTGCACGCGATGCGACGACAACGAATCGACTAAAGGCCAACGGTCGCTATGGCTGTCAGCAACGCCAGGCGGCGGCAGTGGGGTGGGGGGGGGAGACCGACTCTCCCCCACGTCACCGCAAAATATCACCAGATTAATTTGCCTGCGTGCCTCGCCTGCTGGGGTGGGCCGGTGTGAGAGAGAGAGAGAGAGAGAAATGGGCGGACGCGGGGGCGGGGGGTGTGACAACGTGTGCGGCGACAGAGGGCAGATTCAACGCGACACCAATTGGCAGCAGCGTGCTGAGGAGTGTGAAATGTGAACCCCGTCTCTCTCTCTCTCTCTCTCTCTCACTCTCCGCTAGATCCCGCCCGCCAGCTCGCCAGCCCGAACACACACACACACACACGTGCGCACATAACTGACACGTACACACACACACGCTCGGGCAACACCTCCGAGAGGCGACGATTTCATCTTCTGTGTGTGTGCTGTCGCTGGTGTCGGTATTCGCTCATTCTCGCTCTTCAGGACTTGCGAACCACCGCCACCGTCGGCTCACTTGATGATACAGGGTCTGCATACCAGCGGGAGCACATCTCCAACAGCTGCCAAGCGCCAAATGAAAGCAGAAGAAAAAGAAGGCGGTGAAGAATTGAGCATGTGTGATTCACGCAAGAGAAAACGAATGCAAGTGGAGACGACAAAGCCAGAGTCGGTGTCAACGCCAGCGCTCTCCGCAAAGGCCTGGGCTTTCTCCATTGATGCCATCATAACTACCAGGCCTGCCGATCTGCCCGCCCACACGACCAGTTCAGAGACCTCCGATTCAGAGGACTGGCCGCAAAATGAGGATGAACTCAGATCTGATCCAGGTAGATCCTCTATTATTGTTGCGGAGTCCTCTTTTGTCGTAAAAAATAATTAATCGAAGCTAGTACAGCGTGTAGTTTGAATGGGTCTAGCAAGCTGGAAACTGCTATTCAGAGTGGGAGCGAAAGCTGACATTCAGCACGGAGAAAATAGGGTGAATCTATGATCCTAGAAAAAGATTTCGCTAGCTAGTGGTTGGTCTGATTCAACATTTTTTACCAGCCCACTGAAAGACGCCACTAATATGTTAGGCTGAGTTGTGGTAGTTTGGGTAATAAGACGGGGAACTGAAGACGACCTTCAGTCCAGTTTCACCGGTGAACGTATTGAGTCCGCTTCTGACCACTCGTTTCCCATAAATGCTCGTGAATTGCAAATCGTCACCTGATTATGTCCCCTTTTTCCGTGATGACTTACGAGTCCCATTTTTCTAGTCGTATTTATGACTTCGTAATGTATTTAATACAGGGTATTTGAATATGCAAATTTTACAATAATACTTCCTCTCAGTCTGTATTTCAACTCGGGCGTTGTGTTTAACGCTGCATAATTAAGTCATAGGTAAAACGAAAAGTAGCTGCTAATGGGGGGTTTATCCGATCTATCTGGTTAGGGCATATACTTGTCCTGGAAGTGCCTTGAGGCTCGTACTTGAGCAAAATCAGAATGTCACTTAGCGACTTCAGTCGTATGATGGCGTGGATCTGACAAAGACAAGCAAGGCCAGAATGGCTATTTCTGGCTTGTTAGCCGTCATCAGCTAGCCATATCCAAGCACAGGGGTATATATGTATAAAGTGGCAGATAGGCACACACCGACGATGTAGAGAGAAGAGCAGTACCGACAGAGACAAGGGAGACTAAGGTGGTCATTTCTGGCTTGTTAGCCATCGTCAGTCAGTCATACACAAACCCAAGTGCCTATTTCTGCAGAATCCCCTTTTATTATCTGCCGGCCTGCCTGCCAAAAACACTCAATCCAAGCTATTGCAGTGTACAGTTGGAATAACCATTTCTGGTTGATTCGGTTGGCGTCAGTCAGTCATACCCGCAAACCCCAACTGGTACACTACCACGCGAGGCTCGAACTTGTGAGCTTTTTGACCAGGATCCCAACGCTCTAACCATTGAACCACAAGCTCTTTGTCGGTTTAGGTCGGGAGATATTGCAACTCGTTGATTCAGAGTAGTGCGGAGTGATTTGCAGAAAGCAGGATAGAGTGAATCAATAATTTAAAATGCAACGTTTCTCTAGCTGACCTGCTTCAATTTTTTTGCCAGCTTGTCACCGAAAGGAACACCACTAATATGTTGGGCATGGCAAGGTATTGACTCGGTTGGCAGTTTGCAGTAGTTTGCGTAATAACACACGGAAACTGAGAGCCACTTTGATCTCAGTTTCTCCGAAGAACGTATCGAGTCTGCTTCTAAGCAAATGCATTTATTTTTATGGCTCTCGATAAATTCTGGTAAATTATAAATAGTGATTTGATCAGGTCCACCTGCTCATTCATAACCTTTGAGCCCCACTTTCCTGTTAGTATTTATGGCTTCCGAGTTGGGTTAAACACTCCATAATTGGGTCATAGGTAAAAGCATAAAGGAGTTGCTATGCAACCTGACTGGTCGCCGGTCCTCCTAATGTCCATCGGCAAGACAGTGACTTGATGACTCGTGGCTAAATGTCGTTGAAAGAAATATGTCGGGGTCTAATTGCATGTTCTCCAAGTATGTACGAGTACACCTTAATTGTTTCAAAATGACCTCTTCCCGCTTCTCGGAACGCATGCCAGCTCTAATCTGCATATATGAATATTCAATTGACCAAATTTTAAAAAACGCATGGCTTCGGTGGGATTTGAACCTAAATTCACAGGGGAGGCTTGAGTACAACCAAAGCTTGACTAATTTAGTTACAAAGACACGCCATGAGGCTTGCATTTGCATCACACTTGGGTCGATTTACCCGCCCAACACGTATGGAATCCACCAATACAGTGGGCTGACTGCTAAGGGAAGATTGACTAAGCAATCATCTAGAATCCCCGGGATGGACTACCAGGCTAACCTCATTTATTCATATCTGCTAAACCCCTAATATATATGAAGTGGAACCGACAAAAAGAAGAAAGACCGGTCTTTATCGGTCCCACCTTAGCATATACTACAAGTCGCTGAAGCACTGTCTAAGGGGACTCTATAGGGAGCTCAGGGCCCCAAAAAGATCTGTGAACCCCATACTACCATATATATTTACGCGTTATGATGAAGCAAGAAAATATATATGCGCTTTATTTTAAAAATATAATTCCAACAGCTTCAGCAACACCGTCCTGCATTTATCATGAACATAATTATACGCACTCAAACCAAATAACACCGAGAAGTCACAAACAATGCCTAATGGCTGAGGACTGAAATGTCAATCACCATGATATATCCGCCTTGAATTTGCAACTTAAATTTAAATGCAAGCAAAAATGGACTTCCTTCAAAACGGCACGCTAGCGTCGTGCGTGTTGTAGTTTGAATCAACAAAGAGGGGTAAATATAGGTTCGTAATGAGCGTAACGGGCCAGCCGATTTATTTGGAAAAAAATTACATGCAAATGGACAGCACAACAGATGGCGGCCTTCACCGATCAAATGATAGGTATATATATGCATGCAGAATAACGTCACCGGCCGGTTAAAGACTGCGAAGCTTAATCTTAGGTCAGTCCATACGACGGAGGCATGTTGGTCCCCTATCAACTCTTCGTTTTTTTTCACCAAAAAGAAGGCGTCTGCGGAAAGCACTTACTTCTCCTAAAAACAATAACCAATATATACCATACTAAAAAATACCTTCTAGGATGGAACAGCTTAAATAAAATATAATTTTTTTGACAAGAGACCTGTCTTTCATAGCTTTTTTTACAGTTTTAATATTTTTCTATGCGGTGCACATCCGTGTTTTGACATCAGTACGCAAACTTAGAAGTACAAGAGAGCATACCCCGAACATTTTATAATTATGACGACCTGACGATGGCTAATAAGCCAGAAATGGCCATCCTAGTCTCCCTCGTCTTTGTCGATAATGTCATTCTGCCTATATCATTTACCGCCTTGCAGCGAAGGGTCCAGTATGAGCTCAAAAGGCATTGTGGACGGACGAATGTGTCCTCCAACGGATCGGTCTACGCGTATCTGCCAGTTATAATTCTTTATTTGGTCTTTTTAAATTTAAGATAACACTTCAAAAACAGTCATTCCCTTCAAAATACCGTTCAGTAGATGGCGTGCGCTCATGCCAACGTGTTTGTCGCACAGATCGAAACACTTTTTGGCATTCTTCCCAACTGATATTGCCAAGTAGTGCCTCTAGCAGCTTTTACCAATCTCTTCTACCTCCCCAAAAACGCTTTCTCGTTCGGGTCTAAGAATAAATGAAATCGTAAAGGTGGTCACACGATGGGTCAGACGGGTAAGAGAAGGAGACACCATTGTCATGCCGTTTTTAGCCAAAAAGGGTTAATTTTGAACGATGCATAGGCATTCGTTGATGAACGTACGCCGACCGTTGACGTAAATCCCTTGTGCGCATAAGTAGACGACTCCCGAAGGGCAAATGTTTCCCACCGTCGAGCCGATCGGAGCTTTCGTTTCGTCCATTGCTTTTGTTTGGCTCAGAATTGATTCTACAGCAGCAACCATGTTGGCAGGTCTGGCATCAGTTGTGTTGAATGAGGCTCCATGCCGCGCTCCGATCGGCTCGACGGTGGGAAATCCCTTGTCCCACTCTGCCTTTGCCTCAGGTATAATTTCCCAGGCCCTGACAGCAACCGTAGCGGCTAGTATTCTTAGGCAGATAGCATTGCCGACAAAGACAAACGAGAGATTGGAATGGCTACTTCTGGTTTATTAGCCATCGTCAGCCAGACGTTCACAACTCCAAGTGCTGCTTCACCCACGGCTCCAATACGCAACCTCTTTGATCAGAATCTAATTCACTAACAATTGAGTCACGAGCTCGTTGCTTCGCTAGTTTAGATCAGCGAACGTTCAGCAACGAGCCACGAGCTCAATGATTAGACTGTTAGATTCTGATCGAAAAAGGTCGTGGATTCGAGCCTCGGGTGGGGTACAAATTGGGATTGGGTAGGGCCGGCTGATGGCGGCTAATAAGCCAGAAATGGCCATTCCAGTCTCCCTTTACTTTGCCGGCAATAATATTTGTCTATACTACTAGCCGCTACGGTTGCCGTCGGGGCTTGAGAAGCGACACCCAAAGCAGAGCGGAACAAGTGAGTCCGGTAAGCGATCGGTGAATATTCATCAATGCGAATCCACAGTGTAAGGCCCCACATTCTGAGGTACGTATTGGAAAATTCCCAGGTGCATGCACGCATACCACAGCGTTTTGACCATCTGATTAACTCAGGCGGATAAACAGCTGGGTCTCGCAGTCATTCAGGAATATCGCAGCCATTGGTGAGCGCCAATTTACTCTTCCCGATCGGACAGCGGGCCCATGGCTAAATGGCTAGAGCGTTGGACATCTAGCCAATAGGTTACAGGTTCGATCTTCTGGTGTTCACACAACCTGGGGTTGGGTATGGCTGGCTGATGAGAGCTAAAAAACCAGAAGTGTCCACCCAAGCCCAGACCCCCCCGCTTGTCTTTGTCGGAAATTTTATTCGGTCAATAAGTCGTCCTGAGAGTACAGCGCAAAATGTGGCGCGATTTCAAACAACCAGCAGCAGCATGACAGAGAAATGAGGTGTCCCCAAGAATATGAGCCTACAACGGCTCTAGACTGAGCTCCCAGGCACAACGGAACGAGCATTAGTACCCTATTTTTAATCGTATTCCTCATCGCAACCGACGAAAACACGGAGCCCGTGGTGCAGGGGTCGAGTGTTGCACTCAATGACCAAAGGTTCCAGGTTCGAATCTCTGGAGTCGCCAGCCCTGGAACTGGGTATGGCTGAATGATGACGTTTTATAAGCCATAGGTGGCCATTCTGGCCTCCCTTGTCCTTGACGGTTCCAATTCATCCCATATGAATTTTTAAAATAAGTTTGAAAAGGTACAGTGTTTGAGCTTCAACGCCGAGCGGTTTCTACCTACGCGCCGTGCTCGCGCCACGAACTAGAGGGTAGGTTTAATTTGGACTTGCTCCCTGGGCTGGGGCCTATCTGGCGTGCTTTTAAATGGATCGATACCGTGATGACTTCCGTTTTGTATGAAACGGAGGGCCCAAGCTATATAGGAATGAATTGTGGTCCTAGTGGATTCAGATGTCGTGGGCTGACTGCACCGCGCAATACGCCGGATGATTTGACATTCTAGTTTAAACTCTATCAGACGCAGTGCACATCTTTCTGGCCCAAGTTTGGGCGAGCTGGCTGGGGACTGCATTTTTTCCCCGGTAAATACTGCTCTCAAAAGGCTTCAAATAGAAGCTAACTTATGATGGAAAATGTTCCCAATCTGTTTCTTGCAAGATAAGTTACTGGTCTTACAAGAAAAAACATTGACCCACTGCATAAATCAGTATGACGGAAAAATAAGTACCTAAATAATCTGCAATTCAGTGGATTTTCTATGCTTTGCAAATGGACATTTCACTTTCACATAAGATGTCATAACGAGACACTTTAAAAAAATCAAAGGAAATACTTTCTTACGATAGAACATTTTATGAAGATGGCATTTTCTCTGCACAGAAAAGGATATTTAGATGTACGCGTTTTTGTTAAAGTAGATTCAAATTTATACTGGTTTCGAAATCAATGAGACAAATGTTGCAGTGTAGTTTTCGCGGGCGCTCGGGACGAAGCCTGATATCCGTAATCGTGACTTGGCTGCATGCGAATTCAGCTCTCGATGGAAAACGAATTTCTATCAACGGTTACTGAGTTAGCATACCAACTGCATGGAAGTGTCCGAACAGAAATACGTGGGTCGCATCTTCCAGTTCAAAAATCCGACGCGCTTTCTTCTACGCGAGCCACGAATTTGCTAGTTCCTGTCCACTTGAGCCTCCAAAATGGTTACATTGTTGCTTCTGGCCTATTGTTGCAGAGCCTATTCGAACCAACTCGCACATACCAATGACATAAAAAAAAGACGGAAGGAGAGGCTAGGGAGTGTTTTGCGCAACCTCCCTTCCCTAAAGAGACCCTGATCTGATTTGATGAACAGTTTAACTCGACCCATCTTAGCATTTAGGTTCATCCAAGTAAGTCAGCCTGAGTTTACGTAGAACATGGTACAGGCGTTGCACATGCCCCTGGTCGTCATAACCTTGTCTTGCTATCGGAACCAGGTGGGTGCTCGTGGAGAAATAGAGTGCGGTAGATGTAGCACAAGACTGCCTCACTATAAATTCAGTCACGCGTCATTCACCCGTGCTGCTTGTGGTTGACACAGTGAGGTAGATGCGTCGAAAGTCTACCCCCACCACAGTCCAGTGCAAGTCACCCTGCTATGGAGCACACGGTGGACCTCGTCGAAATCGACGGATGAACTGCCATCGCTGTCGTCGTCATCGTTCGCGGCGGTCAAACTGTCCTACCAATCATGACGTCCTCACGCTGTCAAGTGTTCTTATCATTCGAGCCTTGGCGGAGATAGTACTTCTTATACCTCTAATCCACACCACGACCCTTGACCCCTCGCCGAAGCCTGCTCCCGATATCACGTCTGAAACATAAGTTATGTGCGTGTGTGTCAGTTGCCCCGTTGGGAACAACCACGTCTACAGCATACCCCATGGATAGGGTGACTCGCACGTGATTAAGATCATAAGGGGAAGACTTGTGCCCCATCTATCACACTCGCGCTTCCCTCACTCTTGTAACTTCGAGGGCAGGACAATATGACCGGGTGAGGGTTAGAAAGCAGTGGTTGTCAAAACTAAACGACTCGTCCACACGAACCGGTCCCCATTACATGTACATACAAAGGCGATTTGAATCACAGCTCTGAGCAATAGCGCCCCAAACAATACCTTAAGAAGAATAAGTCATTACCGCCGCCCGGTGCTCAGTTCTGAAAAGAACCAAATGATTTCATCTAACCTTGCCGATTAGTGAGGCGCGTGATCGTGCGAAATGTGATGTGATGTGCCCTTAGGGGGAACTCAATGCTCGAGTAGGCCTCTTCATCGTCCCAGGCAAACCTTATAAAAACAAAAATCCATAGGCATACGTCAGTGAATTCTGCTTTTTTTACAGACCACCTGTTATTCTACCCATTGGATTAAATTTTTACAAAGATTCGGGGACTTCTACACTAGTCAGAAAGACTTAGAGAAGGACGAAGAGGATGAGGGGTCAAACAAAAGAGCCGCCATTTTACTGCCTGCTGCTGAATTTCATTTGAATAGACAAAGTAGAAAAGTATCTCAGTTGAGTTTACCCTCGACTGAAAATCTACAATGAGATTGCAACAGCTCTATCGAGATGGTGAGCTATTAAATTATGGTTCAAGGTCCAATCCGCAAGTAGCTATGACCTGTTGAGTTGCCGGACCGGGCTGTGCTTTTTCCGGTAGCTCCGCGTTTGGATGTGAGCGATAAATTCGGTTGGCAGCTCACGTGCAGGCTGAAGCGGGAACTTCCGGATGCCTGGCCGGCATATATGCAGAGTCATTGGCCGCCGAGTATAAAGTAAACAGCGTCAAGTTGTCTACTGTGTATTTAAATGGCATTTGTGATGGCGTGTTTGCTACTCCCAGAAACCTTTCTGACGGAGCGAGCCGTTGTCTCTGTGGTTTTTCTCCCGGTTCCCGTCTCCAGCGCTGGTCGCATGGAGCCGAGAATGCGGCAGCAACAGCAGTGTTCTAACGTACATCTCCCCTTTGCGGGTGCCTAGTTCTGGCTGAAGCTATGTGCTGCGTTAGTTGTACACTTTATTAGTTGGGTGAGAGGGCTGCTGATTGGTGCTTCTTCGACACTCTGACTGCCAGGTGGCGCGTACCGGTTTTCGGTCAAGGACACAGGCTTTCGTGCGTGTGTATGCGCATGCGGTCAGAGAAACTACAAAAACCGCCAACTGCTTGCGGCTTTGTCTCTGTGATGTGGCAAATTTAGCTTAAATTGGACAGCTCAAACGAAGGAAACAGCTTTGCGTTTAACGCCAGTAGCTTTTGCGCTTGCACTGGACATTTCTGTGTACAAATGACCACATTTGGCTGGGGTTATTTTGCTGTTGTTTTAATTGACTTCCTAACACTGCCGACGAGAACAAGCGGGAGACTGGAATGGCCATTTCTGGCTCCTTAGCCATCGTCAGCTAGTCATAATCAGCCCCCTAAGTGGTACACCACCCGAGGCTTGACCTAGCGGCCTTTTCGATCAGAGTCTAATGCTCTAACAATTGAGTCACGAGTTCGCTGTCTCGCCGGTTTAGATCAGACGATATTGACACTCGGCGATGAATGTTCACGGATAGCACTAACGGAACTCAATCGGCACATACTGACTGTCTGAGTATGGCTATTAAGCCAGAAATGGCCGTTCCAGTCTCCTGCTTGTCACTGTCTTTACTACTAGTTGCTGGGCAGCTGCTGTCCGGGCTTGAGAATGAGCCCCGTTAGCGATCGGTGAACCAATTGCGTTAATCACCACAGGATTCGAAATCACGACGGAATTGAGGTGGATGCGTTTGCTACTTAAGTGGCTATCTTTTGCAGGGGGTTAAAAAGAAACTCACTCAAAAGCCGGCATCCTGATGGGACTGAAACACCTTGAGATAAGGTAATGAAAATGACTACCCTGTCTGAGTTATTGGTTCGACTAGAAAACACATTTCAGAAATTCACTTAAAATTCTGCAAGATAGGAGGGAATCTACTGTATTAAGGAGGCAAGTCTCGCGTGCGTTTGCTGGAAATACTGTATGTCTAAGATTACGGTCAGGACCTGAAAAATGATACCCAAAGCAGAGCAGAACAAGTGAGTTCCATTAGCAGTCGGTGAGCATTCATCAACGAATTTTGATCTACTGTATATCGACGTCGTCATTTCTCCACGGATTTTCTACCAGGCTGATTGGTACTACCACACCAGACTTTTGACCCGAAAAAGTATGGCCAGGATCTTGCACCAGGGTCAACGCACTAAATTCACTCCAAAGACAGGCTGCGGCTGACGCAGGCTGCAGGATTCTAAAATCTGACAATTTCATGAGGGGTAGATTGTAACGTCAAGTTGCCGAACGCGATGCCTGGGACGGGGTCGTGGTGGGGAGGGGGGCTAAAACCAACAAGTGTCAGTCACACGTGGCCCCCGCCGAGAGAGCAGTGTTGCCAAGGTGATGCTGGATCGCATCGTAGTTCCAGACCAGTCTGTCTGTGCTACATTTCAACGCCGCCATCTGCGGGTAATCAGGCTACGCAATCACATCTCCCTCTTTCTCTCTCTCTCCGCGGGTGATCAAAGTAACACTCGTCGAGCAGGGTGGTCTTTCGGAGGGGATTTTAATACGTACTTTACTGCGAACAAGTAAACAAAAGGGGGGTGGGAGTTCGTCTGGTAGCAGAAGCGATTCGCCACCAGAGGGCGGAGTTTAAACACCCACAGTTGCGGGTTGAGCGTCAGTGGGGAGGGGGGGGGGGGAGCAGACTATCGGATTTCAGCCAGGACCGGACGCAAAATTTAGGTCCGATTGCGACCACCACCACCACCACCACCAGCAGCAGCATTGCGGCAAGTCGATTGGCGACTGTGAAACTGCGATACCCCGCCGCCCACAGGCAGGCCTCCTGACAATGGTCGTTTTGCGGTGGTGGTAGCGCCATGGCAACGAAACCGCCGCCGAAAGCCGGTTGAGGAGGCTTGTTGGAAGACAAGTTGACAGAAGATATCGTTTCCTCCTGGCGAGCGCGCTCTCTCTCGCCTTTGTGGCTTTCCCTCACTGACAGCGACAGTCACACAGCGAAGGAAGGAACAGGAACAGAAAGAGCAACAGTAGCATAAGAAGACGACAATGATGATTATGGTGAGGATGATAAATGCCCACGCATCAACCGCGTCACTCCCAAAGACAACTAGGCCACCCGGGTCCTTGTGTGGTCTGCCAATCCATAGGGTAGGATAGGAAGGATCAGGCAACGTTGTAGCTACGTAACCTGCCGATAGGTCCTAAACCAACTTTATTGGTCTGCCACTGGCCTACTTCTCATCCCTATGGCTTTGTTCGACGTCGAACGGTGCTGAGCTTGCAGCACCTTTTCGGATAGAAAGCTGAGTGATGAAATGAATCCGACAAGGCAAAGGGAGACCGGAATGGCCGTTTCTGGCTTGTTAGCCGTCATCAGTCAGTCATAACAAATCTCAAGGGTTAAAATTCCCGAGATTTGAACCCGGGACCGACTCGAAGGTGAATCTTCGAAGTATTTTGCCTCGTCACTCGCAGTACCTTGCACTTTCGATCCCTTGTCTCCATCTGAGCAGTGCGGTGCGGTAAAGGTGGCGCCTGCTCAGCCATTTCCGATGTCGGTGGGAGGTGCTTAAATCCACGAGTGTTCGGCCGGGATGCCTGGTTCACTTCGCCACCGGTTGATAGTGCTGTGAGACTGCAACCCTGGCGTAAAATCCCTCCACATCCATAATAATGATAATACCTGTAATGAGAGCTACCACCACCACCACCACCAACACCACCACCACCGCTCCTCTTTTTCCTCGTAAGAGTAATCACCGTCATTGTCATCACCATAATCAGCTTTCTCATCACTTGCTAATTTAGTGCCAGGGTAGTTTGGCTAAAATCTCCGGCGCTTAAACGACAGCTTAGACATAGGGATTTTAGAAAACCACCCTACCGCCAAACTTGCAGGCAGCGACAGTGGTGGGAGACCGAGCTTGGGAACTGGATCTAGAACGGTCTTAGGCAGCTAGAGTACGCGAACTCTACAATCCTCATAATAATTATTAGGGAGGTTTGGCAGATTTGACTCATTCACTTGACCCAACTGCGAAGAAATCACGGCCTCGGTGGGTTCTAACCCACATCAGCAAGGAAGGCTTTAGTAAAGCCAACGCTCTAGCCCAGGGGTCGGGAACGTATGGCTCGCGAGCTCTTTTGGATGATTGCAGCTGGCTCTCTCAGATAAAATAGGGATTAGAAACTTCCGATTTTAATATGCGACAATATTCAAGGTCCAGTTATAATATTGCTTTCATCATACCCAGAAGAGGAAGAAGAAGAGGACGCGGCAATTTCTGAGAACACGGTGTATTTATGCTGACGTCTCAACAGCATTTTCGCTTCCATCGTCAGAGGGTAGTGTCGAGTGAGTTTTTCGAACTGCTAGCTGCGCCTGATGTCCGCGTGTCGATCGATTGTTGGTGGCTGTTGTGAGTTTGATCCCTCTAATGACATGCTACCTCCAAGACACGTAGTTGAATTAATTTAATCTTGACCAATCACGCATCCGTTTCTCTCAGATAAAATTGGAATTAGAAACTTCAGCTTTTGTGATTTTGCTTCCTCCAGGGAGTAAATCCACAGGCTTATTATACTCACATTTAATTGAATTGAATCATAAAATATATTACATGGCTCTCACTGAAATATATTTCAAAATATTTGATTTCTTGGCTCTCTGAGTCAAAAAGGTTCGCGACCTCTGCTTTAGCCAATTGAGCTATCTATACGGGCAGTAGACTGGACGGGTAAATCGATCCACGCGTGATTATATTCAAGGCTTTCGGTGACAATGGGATGAGCCGAGAATTACTTAAATCATGGTTCACGGGCCCCCATTCCATCAACAAATGCAACGATTTGCCCAATCCATATTCGGTGCCGAGACTCAGTTTGTCCAAAGCAAGTCGCCGCTTGAGGGAACGGACAGGCCACCACGTCATCCTACGCCTGACGTAGCGAATCAGCACTCACACCAAACAGTTATCGATTTTTTGCACACGTTTAAATTTTAACTGTCTCATACGGCAAAACTTCTGTGCACACAGTACCTGCATCTGTTACTGCGCTGGGATTATGTCTCTGATGATGAATCAGCGATGGATATCGAAACGTCAGGCGAATAAGAGTAGTTTCCCAGCGATCGAGTCGTCTTCTGCTCAATTACTTCCCGGGACTCGCATGTCCGCTTGTATTGGCAGCATTTGGTATGCCTTCGCAGTTCAGTTGGTAGAACCTTGGCTGTTCTAGAGCCTTCCCCGCTGATGTATATTTCGAATCCCCCCGAGACCACGATTTCTTGACAGTTAGGTCAACCGAATCATCATCATTATTGCCAGCAGAGCTTCCGCATCACTGCTATGCTAATTTAGTGCCAGTAGCAGCAGACTGGCAGAAATTTGGCCCGACGAGGCGTAAACGGCTTTTAAAAAACCACCGTACCGCCACACGTGCAGGCAGGCAGCGACGGTCGCGGTGGCGGCTGGAGACCGAACTCGGGGACTGGTGGATGATCTACGCACATCCGACACACACAGAGGCAAGAAAATTCACGCCTACCCCTCCCCCACGCCATCCTTACCGGTAGGCTTCTGGTCTATCGCACCTCGCTCCATCTTTCTGTGTGTATGTGAACGTACGTACACATGTGTTTGTGTGTGTGCGTGTGTGCGTGTCACGCCACGCGGACAGAGCATTTTTACACCGCCACCACCACCACCGCGCCGCCGAAACTGTCGCTGCTGCTGGTACCTGCACCCCGTTCCCCAACCAGAATACGGACTCTGGCGGTGGCGGTGGTGATGGTTTTTTGCTGCTACCACTGCGCGAATGTACCAAATTAACGCCATATCGCCTTCCCCCCACCCTCCCACCCCCACCTGCCACCAATCAGGCAGAAAACTCGTCTGCTTCTGCTGTTGCCTCGGCACCACCTGGCCGACGCTCGCTGGCTCGCATGCGCATGTTGCGATTGCAGGAAAACACTTCTCTCTCTCGCTGTGGAATTTGGGGACTTTACGCGACGTTAGCTGTAAGCGCTTGCGCACCACCGCCAACGGTGGCGGGGTCCGGGCGGGATGGTAACGTGGGAAGAAGAAAAGATTGCCATGGCGG
>JAYGXS010000374.1:0-28971 GCA_036362985.1 Ligula intestinalis
CCCATCGCACGCGCTCAGCGGCTGTCTGATATCGGTCTGCTGACGATCACGTTCGTCCCCCACCCTCTGCACGACTGAGGTCTGCATGCCACTCGTGTGTGTCAGGGTGGCTGCTGCGAGAGCTCCCCTCATTGTCTATTGGATAGTTTCGTTGTTGCCCGCCGTGATATATACAGGGTGTCCCAAAAAATGTATGCACATTTTAAATAATTGTAACGTTGAGGTTTATTAAAATTTTATAATTTCAAAAATGCAAATGTATTAAGAAGTATCATTGTATTGTTAATCCACTGAATTTTTACTATATTTTAGTTAATTGAGAAATGGAGAAGCCATGCAAAACGAATGCACCCAAATACAAATCCAATTGTTTAATGGAATGTGCGATTCCATTGCTTCGCATTGACAGCACTACTTGCATAAAATGGATGTCAGTCTGAGATCTTGCAGTAAAAAGCCAGAAAAACGATGCTCGTTAAGAGATTTACTTTTTTAAATAATGAAATTATAATAAAAAGGAAGTTCACAATTATTTAAAATGTGTATATATATCTTTTTGAGACAGCCTGTATATATAATCTGCACGCTAGCCAACATCCTGGAACTGAGAAAAAATCCAATTTAGTTTTATTTCGGAGGTTTTTTAAAGAAAGCATGGTATCACGCTCAAAAATTTAATAAAGTTCTCCCTAGTATGACAGCAAATTCACTAATTTGTGAGTGCCTTGAGAAGGACTGCATCTCAGTATAACGACCTTGTGTTCAACGGAAATATAAACATAACGTATGTCTTATTCATTTGAGTTTTGCTATTCTAATCTGAATCGCATGAGTTTGGATCTGCTCATTTTTCGAAGTTATGTTGAAAATATTGGCGTTATTCCTATCAAGTGGTCCGAGTGAACTCACAGGTCACATTATCGGCCCGCCCACAGATAATGAACGTGCGCGATGTGCGCGCGCCTCGAGGTCACAAAAGCCGGCTAGGGTAAAAGCGTGCGCCGACAGGCGCGCGCGTGATGGACAAACAATCCTGGAGCGCATGAAGACACAACCTGATTGGGCCCATGTTTAACTTTGCTCAACATATAACCCCCGTTCTAGGGGCAATAAACGACTTCCTTTCCCTTACGAACTTGTTCATTGTTCTCCTTGCTGAACTGCCAAAAAAGAGACTGAGCGGCACAGATCTAGCCTGGGAACTCATTACATCAGAAAACGCTGTTGAGAAGAAGAAGAAGACTCGATCGCTGGGACAATATGTTTATTCGTCTGACGTTTCGATATCCGTCGCGTATTCCTCATCAGAGACCTGAGGAGCAGAAAGGTTGGGAAAACGCTGTCCACATTGTGGAATACCTATTCGATTCACACATATATCATTCCCATAGCAAGTATTCGAAATTTTGATTGCCGTTTTTAACATTGCGCAATGTACGCTTCAATCGCTATATAAGTAAATTTGGTATTCTGTTATCTTCTCGAATAAGAAATGATCTAGGTTATGTATTCAACTAAGAAATAAGCTTTTAAATGATGTTCAAAGGATCTATGACTAGTAGCTGCGAATAAGACTTAATCAACCGACGTCTTTCTAACGATATTGCGCTGCTAACAAAAACCACAAACTGGCAGATAAAATATTTATTTTTAGGCTAATAAGCACCCAAAATTTTACAGCTGAGCAATGTGGAGTCATACACATAGCCTCAGTGATACCTTGAGAGTATATGCCAAAAATGAACAAGAAAATATTTGCCTTACAAATGAAACAGAAGTGAATCAATTTTCTAACCTGCAGCCACATTCGACTACCTCAACACAGCAAAGGACAGAAATTCGAGCAATATGTTCAGTTTATTGTGGAAAACCTAAGGACTATAGATAGCTACCCATCTTCGGAGACTACAGAAATTAGTCCATAATCGAAAATTTCTGAATACTCGAGGGAGTTGCATTCGTGTTGGGTTGAACGCACACCGTTTCACTTCGTCGTCACGGCGTACGTCCTTGGCAGATAAACTACAACGGCTAAAATGCGTGACCCAGTTCCCTGCCAAAGATGCACGCGGTGATGACGACGCGAAACGGCGCAAAATCAACCTACCACGAAGGTAACCTCTCCCCCGTTAAACCACCTCCATTTTGCTCTCGTCGGTGAACTTGCAGAACATCCCCATTCTTGCTGCACTCTCATTGTCCGTGAAGATGGCCTCTTGCACGAAGACGAAAGTTCATACACAAAATGTCATTCCAATGATCGTGCATTCATCGTCTTGCAACAATTTATTCTGTGAGACAAGAGACGGTGCAGAAAAACAGAAAAGGACAAGGAAAATACGGATATTTGAAACAAACCTGACTGACTCTCCAAAAAGCTTTCAAAAGCCAATTTCATAAGCGAATATGGCTAAAAACGTTTTTGTCTTGTAGGCACGCACATAACTGGACAACACAGCATACCGAAAATCGAACAGTGTGCACTCTTATTCGTCCACTCATTGATACAAAATTTTCGCTGAAGCATGCGATAGCAAAAGGGATAACGGAAAAAAAAAAGCTCCTGCAGGGTCGTCCAGCGTCAAGTTGCATCAGATATGCCTTTACGTTCGTGGACAATGGGCAAGATCTACATCTGAAGGCCGCAGCGATGTTTTAACTAGAGGTCTCGTCAATTTTTTAACGAAATTACCTGCCACACAAATGGTCTACTACAGTAAAAGTAGTAAAAATTGGAATCCCAAAAAGTGAGTCGGAAAACGGATGAGCGTTCATAGAGAGATGTTTATAAGATGTCTGACGTTTCCGGCAGCTGTTTTATCTACACACTGCTGTGCACATATGCATAAACATGATCATGCGTGGTAGAATATACCAATCAGGCGAGCCAAGAGAACGAGAACATCTGCAAGCACAGTAAAGAAATCGTCACATAATAAAACGTTAGACGCAGATCGCCGCGTTGATGCCACTTAAGCTCTCCAAAGGATCTACAATTTGCTCTTAAATTGTTTATACTTTATTGAACAGCATCCGTTTGCAGAAGCTGTCGCAATAAGGAGACGCAAACCAGTCTTTTAGAGTAGTCACCGAAAATCACGAAACATACCGACATATGCGAAAGATTGACACTCTTTCGCTAATCGGCATTGACTCAGGTTGTGATACTGATTAGCGTGTAGTCTGTTCTGAAGTCATTTCAGTCATGATAGGACGCGCGCTTTTTAACGAGCTTCGTTCTGACCACTAGCAAAACACATCTATCGTTAAAACTGGCTACTTAAGCAGTATGCATTTTTGAAAATGGTTATAGCTGTAAGATTTATTGGTACCATAAATTTCGGGAGAGCTCCTCAGTTACAACCCCTCGTTGCATTAAGGTTCACGAATGAGAAAAACACGAAATTGAAAATATACAGAAAGGTTATAGGTCCTAGTCAGATAGAGAAATAAGGTTAAAACAAAATTGGAGGAAAAAAAACAGGGAAGTTGAGTTGTGGGAAATATTGGGCTGGGGAATGTGCGAGATCTGGGGCTTGTGGTTACCAAGGTAAGGCAAGGTTAACCACGTGCTCCAACTGTTTGCAGAGGTCCGGTTTAAAGCGACTAATATAAGCAGCTTCCAGGTAACACAATATTTGAGATGTTCATGCTCGAAAAAGAACTTGGAAAGAAGTTATAGGATCTACCGAATGACCCATGTCCAATAGGTGTTCAGTGATAGAGGAACGAGGAGAACGGTTTTCTTGCTTGAATAACCAGCTAAGTAGATGTTCCTTGGCTCTGGTTGCCAGTTGTCTTTGCGTACGCCCTATGTACTTGCATCCACAAGTGCACATGAATTCGTAAACGCAATTGGAGGTGGCGTGCAAAGGAAAGGCATCCTTGACACAAGGAGTCGGCAGGGGGTTTGTTGGAGAGCAAAGTATGAGTTCTGCGGCGTAATAGGTTCTTTCTTCCCACAACTCAATTTCCCTGTTTTTTTTTCCTCCAATTTGTTTTAACCTTCTTTTTCTATCTGACTAGGACCTATGACCTTTCTGTATATTTTCAATTTCGTGTTTTTCTCATTCGTGAACCTTAATGCAACGAGGGGTTGTAACTGAGGAGCTCTCCCGAAATTTATGGTACCAATAAATCTTACAGCTATAACCATTTTCAAGTTCTCTCCGGGAACAGCATGCTTCAAAGAATGCCTTTTTATCATTTATTTCGACTGCCTTTAGAAATTCAAATATATTTTATGGAAAACATGCACGAAAAATTATTTCTTTGACTTCTTTGATAGCAAATTACGCCTTTTTAAAATTTTATCCTTAAAGAAAGGGTTTTTTGGGTTAAAAAGTTGCTTATTTGAGCTTTTTAACAATTTTGAGGTGTTTATCCATAAAACATCACATCCGTCAATTTATTAATGCTTCCGTTACTGCATAACATATGCTTCACATCTATTGCAATATTTTATGACTAGTGTGTGACAACTGTGTGACTTCTTTCTCAAACTTTCCTTTTCCTTTAACAAGATGTATATAGTGCGCAGTTTTTAAGCCTTAAATGCGAGTGCAGCAGTCAGTAGGTTAGAAAATTATTCAGCAATTGAGAAACTAGTTTTGCACCCTTGGTGGAATTCCAATCTACAAAACCAAGAGTGATGCTTGAGCGAAACCACTGCACTAGACGCTTGAGCTACGAGACCGTAACCGTTGCCGTAAGTTTCCTCAAATTTTAGTTCATTACAAGTTAAGGAATAACTTATGCTGATAAAGAAATCTCAACGATCAGTGGAACGAAACTTGACACAAAAAGTTTTGAAATTATGGTCCCGATGAGTCTTTGTAACGAAGGTGGCAAGGGCTTTGGCAACATGTAAGTCTTGACCTTGTTGTTTTGGAGTTGAATTCATTCGACATTCTTGGGGTTTTGCAACCTGGACAGAGAACTTATTCTATCCTGTCATTAATATATATTAATTTAAATCATACTTATTACATCAGTTATACTTCTAAGATTGCAATACTCTGAAAAGAACTCATGTCATGTTTCTTTATCTATCTGGTAAACCGTTCACGGTAGTTCATCTAGGAAGTGCTTCCTCACCATCCATATTTTTCAACCTACACGTTTAATCATCCAGTAAATCCCGGCTTATACTTAAGTGTGAAGAGTGCTTTTCTGTCTCAGAAGGAAACAGTTCCTTGTTAACTTAAAAAAACCTATAGGATTATGCTTTACGCGGAATTCCGCATTTACAAGTTCTATTTTTCTGCGGAATTTACGAGTATATGCGTCAAGAAACCCTTGATGGAAGCCGATAAAACCTTTTTGTCACCTTCTGCTGTGTCTAGTGTTGTTTTGTTTTGCCTTGCATACATAGGTGGCTCTTTTTTCAGAGGGATTGCATCTTTGTTTGAGTGCCATATTTTCTTCCTATAAATGATGTGATGAACCTAACTCAGCACAAGTGCACTGTGGCCTTTATCTCTATCACTAAAGCATTGATGAGGTCATATAAGATAGTTTGGGTCTGTAAAATCCTATTCTCACATTTAAAGCACGAGATAACGAGGTAATACTTATTTTGCTCTTCCCCATGGTGTTTATCGTCCTCTTCGCTGCTCTAATATTCTACGTTGAACGCCTCAGTTCGTTACCAAGAAGCATCTTTTCAACCGTATTTATTGGGCTGTGGTGAACAATTGTCTCCATAAGAACGGTGGGTTTTGTGGACATGGCACCCGAGTCCCTTGATGTTAAGCCAAAGTTTTAAAACAATTGGTGTTTAACTGTTGTTTATGCATAAACGCCTTTATATGCACACAGATAGAGGTAGGTTGGTGGACAACATTAGCTGTTGTATCTCGCTTTCAAAAAGTGTTTTATGTTGCTCGTCTTAAGAACATAAAACACAACTCAAATTACTGCACTACTGTGGCGCTGAGGTTGGCATTTTGACCGATAATAATCTTAGCGTCTGGGGTAATAAACCAAGATAACTAGGAGCTCTTAGTGGCTTTTTGAAGCACAGCTCCCATTTCATTTTCAGTTTGGGTTCTCTCGAGAGCCTCTTGAAAATCTTGATGTCGATCGCTTTTTGGTTTATTTTTGATTTAATCGTCACGATTTCTTGACAGTGGTACTCACGTCTGTTCTGACGTGATTATGGAGGTGAGTTCATATTGAGTTTCAACGACCTCCTTGAAATCAACTCTCCGTTTATGCTGTGAACGCACAACTCCTGAATATGATTTAAAAGTCAGTTTTTAGAACCAACCTCACAAATGCAATCATGTATTAAGCGCGTATTTCTTACCTTTAGACTTTCTGCTTAACCCTGACCCCTAAAGGAATCCCAACTTTGCGGTACTCGCATGCGGTATTATGACTGACGGTAACAGCGGTGGACAGGTATGCATAATACTTAACTTTCTCAGTACAATGAAACATGTGAATCTCAGGAAATTATTGAGAAGTAGTCGACTAGATCGCTGGGACAGTACTTTTTTCGACCTGACGTTTTAAGATCCGTCGTGGATTTTTCATCAAAGACATAGTCAGCAGAGACTGTTTCTATTACTGTTCTCTGGCCATGTATCTTATGACAAATCCGTGACGGATTAAGAAACTTCAGGCAAATAAAAGTATTGACCTAGCGATCGAGTATTCTTCTCCTCACTTCACTTTCTGCTTTCCTGCATAACCGGAATGATATATAAAATATGGTTAAAACCATCCGCTAGTTGTTCGGGTTCTGCTCGAGCAGGTGGATTATTAAGTAAAGGAGAATAAAATATCATCAGCTACCTGTTTTGGGCGACGAGTTCTACGCTGGTCAATCTACGCACTCAACAGTGCATAATACCACGTAGGAAGTCGTTGAACCAGTGCGAGAGTACTACGAGAGTAGGATTTTATTTGAGTTATTTACTATCCAGGTCCGAAGGTTCACACAAACAAAAGCTCCGCGTTTAGCTAGGCTGCCGATCGTTTACGTCTGATTTTGCTCTCTAAAATAGTTTTTCCGTCAGTGGACGTTCAATTTGTGCAAAAGCCAGCTTTTCTCGTGTACAAATGTACATTAGCACAACCGGACTCATACTTCTACTTGTCTGAGCTTTCGGGCTCCTTCTAGAGTCCTTCGTCAGAGATAAAAGGCGTACACGAAAGACAAGCAACAGTTATAGGATGCAGGGAACAATCAACTCTTATGAGGGGAGGGGGTAAGGGGGTGGGAGTGAGGGAAGAGGAGAGGGAACAGTCAACCCATAGTGCCATCATTCCAGAGATGCCTGCGCAGCGCGATGTACCCCGGCGCCAGATCGGTAAATCGACTGACTGAGTTCTCATCCGAGGCCCAGGCTTCAGTCAATTTGCGGCCTGTTTTGTTGCCAGCGTGTGCAATTACCCTCACCGCTGCAAAATTAAACTCGTGACTGGTCTCGTAGGTATGGGCGGCCACTTGCGATGATGCGTCACCCAGTCGTACCACTCGCTCATGTTCACGTATGCGCGAACAAGGCATACGCCCTGTCTGTCCTGTGTGCTTTCGAGGACAATTTTGACATGGTATGCGATACACGATGCCTGACTGCTCACTGGGATTTAAGCGGTCCTTGATTCACATAATTCGGCTGCGCATGGTAGCCTTGGGACGGTGTGCGATTCCGATGCCTAGTCCCGCAGCAATGCGTTCGGTCGCTTCTGATACAGCGGCGAGGGTAATCGCACACGCTGGCAACAAAACAGGCCGCGAATTGATTGAAGCCTGGGCTTTGGATGAGAATTCAGCCAATCGATTTATCAATCTGGCACCGGTTTACATCTTGCTGCGCAGGCATCTCCGGAATGATGGCACTATCAAGTGACTGTTTCCTCTACCCCCTTCCCCCATCCTCTCATAATGGTTGATTGTCCCTGCGTCCTATAACTGTTGCTTGCCTTTCGTGTACGCCTTTTATCTCTGACGAATGATTCTAGAAGGAGCCCAAAAGTTTGAACAAGTAAAATTATGATTCCGTTTTTCGCAAAGTTTTCTACTTCACTATAAACACCTGGGATGCAAGCATATGCCTCAATTAGTAAGACGTAATGGCCTAGGAGCATTTTTTCATTGATACTAAAAGTATCTGAAGTAAAATACTAAAGTTGAAACAATTGCGGTCACCGTTTCAATTATAGCAAGAAATACCACGAATTAATTCGCCGAATTCTCTTGAGAGTAATAACACACGTTTATCTTGTTTGGCGTGCCTTTTGTTTAGATCTAATGCCCAGATCCGCAACGTTGGTCAGACAAAACCACCAAATTTAGCAAAACTGTCAATAATTTACGTCCGTTCTTGCTCCTCTTAATAGCTTCTCCTTGCATAAACCTACGATTTGGACAAAACAGACGTTACCCGTGTACGCATTTAGTTTGATAGACATTCAGACATGCCGATGGTAAGAGAAGCATCGTAAGTATAATAGAAATTTAGAAGACAGTATACTTACTTATGGAGGTCTACTTGCTTAACGCAAACCTAAAGACTTCATTGAAGATTCTTTGCAAGTTTGCTGTCAGCAAACGTATGGATTGCGATAAAAAAGCTGAAAACGATCCAATCACGATATAAATATTCCGAGGAGAATAATATGAACGACCACCATAATTATTCGTATTGACAAGGCTAGTTAGCCTGCAACAAGCATCGAACGCAAATGATCATTTCTAAGCTAGTAACTCCGATACTATATGACGGCTGAGTTAGAATATATATTTTGGATTGCAGTCGGTGACCGACCATACAAAGCACTCACTCTTTCTTAGAAATAAGTTATCAATTACAAAGACTTAATTTGGAGTGATTGGTATAGTTTTACTCGTGTCACACAATTCCAAACCATTTTGGATACTCCAGCAAGCTGGATGTGAATGCCATTTAAGAAATAACTTCATGTAGAATGAATATGTGTATTGATTTTCACTGCACATAAATATTCAAATATATGTTATAAAAGAAATTGACAAATATTAGCTTTCGTTTCGCTCGTTTGATTGAAAACAATGTATTCCTTAAGTTTCCTTCGACAAGAAAATCTAAATAAGATCAATGAAATATTCCGATAATATGATAGTTATGCTTACCTTATGTGTATTAAAATCGCATTAAATCCTTAAGTTAACGTTAACCCAATGCTGCATAAGAAGTTGCGAGTAAAATCCCTATTATTTCAGAAATTGATTATCTTAATAGCCCAGATGAATGTTGGCCACGGCTTTCATGGAAACAAAAAACTCGTAAACTTAACTCAACTAAAACTACACCCCAGTCCTTTCATTTTTTTGAAATCAAAATAAGTTTTAAAAACCAATATGTACCGGCCATTTGAGTCTGAACACAAGATACGACATGGTGTGCTACTAAATGTGTTTGGTTGACATTTCAAGTAAAATACATTAGTGCTTGAGAGTGCATCTACAATCACTGTAATTCTAAAATGATATTTAAGAAGTCATTTATTTATTTTTTTGAGTGCTGCTATTTTATCTGACTGAAGGATGTGCACTCTGAACCTCGCGTTCTGGTATATGCAAAATTTCATCATTAAGAGCAGTCGGGTGATTGTCATAAATACCCATTAAACTTATCCGTCTGTATCGAAAATACGCTTTAGAAGTTAGTTTAATTATTTGTGATACAAGCTGATGAGCGTACGTTTCCTTTTTTAAAGAGTTCAAAAAATGTTCGAAATCTAAGATCAAACTGACCATTTGAGCAATTATCGACGCTTTTAACAATAAAAATACGTTGTGCCAATTTGAATAGCGAACTGTAAAACTTCTACATATCATTTTATTTAAAACACCCTGACCATATTCATGCCTTTGGCTGTCCATCATCGAAAATTATTGGATTTGAATTGTGTTTTTTTCAATTGTTATTCGCACTATGCAGTAACATGTTGAACGGTTTTGCCATTGAGACCTTGCTGAGAGCCAATAAATTCTTCCACAGTCCTAATGCTTCTTTCGTTCGTAGTTTTTTTCTTGTTGATTCTTTCCACAGCGTTGACAGTTATATTAGGTGAATCTTAAAAAATTTCTAGCAAATTCATGTAAGGCGAAGCTCTTGATGCCACTGAAGATCTCGTTATTTATTTTCAAAAAAAGCTTATCGGCAAAATATCTCGAAAGATGTCCTCGTCATTTCACGCAAAAATTGTTAAGGGGGCAGCTTTATACATTTTCTGAAAGATTTTTCAATTTCTTATGACTGACGTTTGCATTGAAAATATTTAGATTTTCAGGATAATAGATTTTGCATGAAGTGTTGATCAAATTTAACCACCAATATAAGTATAAAATTACTAGCAATTCGGATCGCACGTAATACAAGCGATCAGACATTTCGCTTATGCATACAATATGGCCTAGAATTCATGTAAATGAACGATTTATGCAAAAGATTGATACTCCTTCGCTAATCGGCATTGAGTAGGGTTAAAATACTGATTATCGTGTAATCTATTCTAAAGTCATTTCAGTCATGATAAGATGCCGGCTTTTAAAGTAACTTTTTTCTGAACGGTTACAAACGCATGTACTATTAAAAAGTACTTAATTGAGTAGAATGCATTTTATCATTTAATTTGGACTGCTTTTATAATTTCAAATAATTGTTTGGTAAAATTAAACGAATAAAATTATTTTTTTTACGCCTACTTTAATTTTATCCTCAGCGGAGGGATATCTTTCGGTTTATAGGAATTTCTAATTATGAGCTTTTTGACAATAGTGAGGTGTTTACTCATTATGCTCATGCTGCTACTCATTATTAATGTTGCTTTCAATGTACACAGCCGGTTCAACACCTCTTGCAATGTGTCATGAGAACTAAGTGACTTCCTCCTTAGACTGAAGGCGAAAACGTACTTTTCCTTAAGCAGGATGCATACAGTGCACTATTTTGAAACCTTATATCTAAGTGTAGCTTTTAATAGGTTTAACAACTATTCGCCAATTTAGAAACTTTTCAGCTGGAGTAATTTTTTACCAAACAAATAGAAAATATAATTTTTCCCGCTTATGTTTTCCATGAAATATATTTGAATTTATACAGGCAGTCAATTAAAAATTGCAAATTACATAAGTTACCATTTTTAACAGTTCATACGTCTTCTTAGCGGCCATAAGCTCTTCCAAAAGCCGGCATCCAATCTTGACTTCAATGACTTCAGAATAGACTACACGATAATCAGAAATACAACCTAACTCAATGATGATCAATGAAAGACTATCAATTTTTCGCATATATCGGCATGTTATACAAATTCCAGGGCATAGTGTTTTAATTTTTCAATTGACTGATACCCCAACTGCCATCACAAAAACGAGAGTTTGCGCAGAGTAGCTGGGACTTAGTGGATGAAACAAATCTTCGTTGCAAAGACTGCCGGTCGACGAGGTATGCGTCATATATCTTTCCTAATGTGTCGTAAATTTGATATTTTCAAAGTCAAATTGATCGTAAGCTTCATTTTTAGGCCTCGAATGCTGGCCTGAAAGATGACATGGTAACAATAGCGTGTATAATTGATTTTTCTCATATATTGAAATCACTACAACATATATTTAAGCAGGCGTACTTAAGGCAATTACTATTATATCGAACACATTTCTTCATATTTTGACTCATCAGAATGCATTCCATTCCTGTTGTCTGATCCACATTTTCGTACGAATTTACCATCTTTCTCACACTAAGACCATTGCACTCGCCACAAGGAAACCTCAGGAAAGACTCTTGCCTTAATTCTGCACAGCGCAACCATGCAGTAACAGTTTGTCATCTCAACTCGCTCGGTTATCATGCAACAAGGAGGTCTTTCGACAGAAGTCCCACACCCGTCAAATTTGCTTAACACATTGCGTCCTCATGTTGAAATCTTATCTGATCCTGGGTAACTTTTTGACTGAAAAAAATTTAAAAAAACTGTTCATAATCCGTTAGTCGCTTTGATTTATTATTTCGACACACTTCATTCCACCCCCAAAGGGAACTCTTGAGCGATCTGTCATAACTTTTATATTGCAGGAAGTAAAAGAACAATAGAGGATACCTAAGCCGCTTTGGCTACTTATTTCTGTCTACCTTCTTGCAGACCTCACACAGAAATCTTCGGAACACGAAATCGCGCAGGTGCCTTGACTCCGTTTGCTTTCATGCCAACGAAGGATTATTTATATAGTAGTGTTATAGCACTCGTCTTGATTCAGTTTATTATTGTTCCCATGCATGACACGGAGGTGGAACTAAGGTTCAACACTAACAATGTACATAACACTCACGAGGAAATTTTAAAAACACAAAATCGCGCAGTCACAGGTTCTCGCCTTGACTCCCTTTGCTATGGTCCCAACGAAGGATTACTGCACTGAATCCCTCAGCGGCTTTATTTACTTATTTTGATGCAGTGCATTACAGCCTCGTGCATGGAAATATTTCGTTTCCGCCGACAGTGCTTCTTTAATACCTCCTGCCGCATATTCCATCAACAGCAACGTTTTGTAAGCGATTTTAGCGGTCCAAGACATTGACCCATTTATATCATATTGTCCAAATTAATAAAGTTGGATATTACCTCAGGCTTAGTCTTAAAATACCTTGGAGTTTCTGCTATCTTGCTTTTTGCCTTAGTTATTGACCTGCAATTAATATTGATACAGCATTAGATAATGTCGATTCTTCAAATCGCGAAAAAATTACTTTACTACTATTTGGATTACCATACACATAAATGATTAACTATTTCAGCATAAATGCTACCCTTTAACTATTTAAGTCCTTTTCAGCACCATATTTGTGAGAGGGCTACGTAAGGCTGGTTTTGGCGGTTTTTTAAATAACTTTTATTTTCTCCGTGCGTAATTTTTTGCCTATTTTTTCGATTTTTGCGTTTTCCGTTGTCTCTATGTAGCGCCCGGAGTTAAGCAACTTCGACCTAATTCTACTACTTTCGCACTTATTCCCACGAATTTTATAGATTGTCCATCCTAGTTCCCCATTCATAAAACCTTAATGTCAACGTTCCTGTCTGCACTCCGGTTAATAAACACCCAGCAGCAGGGGCGAATATTTGTATCTTCTTTTGGCTTAAATCGGAGGTTGTGGAAAGTTGCGCGCCTGTAGGAAATAGCTAAGCTTTGTGAGACGTTTAAAAAGTACACTTTTGGAGCACAATTAATCTAAACATGCCTAATGCACAAAAATTGACCAATTGCTGACTGTTACTCGTGCTCACCGCTTAAGTCTGAGAACTGAACATGGACACGCACACGCAAAAAAGACATAAACTCAAAAAACTATTGGCACACAATAAACGTGATATATTAAAAAAAGTTATATGCCTTATCGATTCATGTTAAACGCGCATAACATCGTCACATGTACTATGCAATGATTTCTTCCAAGATGCTAAAATGGAAGTGGTCCTACTATACGGCCTCTGTTCCCAAGCGCTCATCAATGTTTTTTTATCATCCGGCGAGACGGCCGAATCCTAGACTTGCAGTGGCGGAAGGAAAGTCATATTATCGGTGCAAAGCTTTACGGGATATTTGCTCCTTCTCCTATTTGCTTGTGTCAGAAACCCTTTGACCTCTCGCTGTTTTTTCCAATAAGCGAGGGGCTACTCAGGGGACCTTGGAGAGGCGGTGTCATCCGGAATATGAAATATTTGCTGCACCCGGAAAAAAATGCATTGCCTACGATATGTTGCAGAATTTGTTGTTAGATGAAACTTACGTTATGGCTCGACGATAAGCTACATACTCAATGTACACTTGGATTTTCCCTATCGATCATTTTACAAGCGGTTAGAAGCAACAGCCCAATTCCAGTGGTGTGTAATCTTTTTTGTATAATGCACGACAGTCTTCTTTGCGATGATACGTATGGCAGTGTGGCGCTCACTGATCTCTTTAGTGAACTTGTATCAACCGTTGTGTCTTGGAGCGGAAGTTATAGCCCTCATAGTCATTCGCACAGTAAATTATTAGTTAGAAGTCTAAAGCTCAACCTACTGTGCAAAGGGCTCGTTGCCTCGCATTCTACCATTGAGCGTTGGGTACGTAAAAGCTTTCCCTGCTGCATGGATTCAACTTCCACCGAGGCCGCGAATTTTTCACAATTGGTCCACTGGATTCATTATTTCGGTAAATCCTTTTGAGAAAGACCTTATTTTGAAGTTTTTGGTAAGCATCTAAAAAAATCGATATTAAGAGACAAATAAATAAATATGTTGAAATTCGTGAAGAACTAAGCGGAATTTTCATAGCAGTTTGAAGCTTTTCGCATTCAAACTCTCAAAATAATTAGGAAGGAATGCGACAGAAGGAAATTTCTCTTGATGTACACAAGGTGTATGAATGTGATATCAAGTGCAACCGTAATCCAACCTTTTAGTAAACAGTCGGCCTCTCCGTATGTAGCCTCAAATGTATTGGTATTCCTGCCAGCAGCTCGGATGTGATTCCTATCAAAAAGTATTTTGCAATTATTGGAAAAAAATTGCAAATGGCAAAAAAGAATCTTTCCAGGCAAGCCAAAACTTGTCTTTGCACAGAATAATCAGATCAAACAAACGACTATAGGTAACTGGTCCATGTCAATGTCTGAAAGGTGTATCGTTGTTTTAAATGTTAATAGACAATTTAAAAGTACTTACATTTCCTACTTGAATTTATTCTGTATGAATATACAGTTTTTTGCACTCTTCTGCTTTAAAGCACATCTATTTTTAATTTTAAATCAGTTACATGTTAAAAAGTCTGAATCCCAAGTTCGAGTTAATAGTGAAAATTAACATTTTATTTTAGTAAATGGCAATTTTTCATTCAAACTCCGCTCTATTCTTTCTTATTTTTACTTATTTTACCTGACTTATCTTACTACCGTAAATCTTGGGCTGCGGCATGCGCTGATTTCGTGCAACATTAAGTTTCTTGCCTAAACCAAGAAATTTCATGAGTTCTAACATTTACTGTACATACCTGTCGCTTACGAAAATCATTCGCACCTTGTGCAGGTTTTCAAAGGCTAGCTGTCTATTCCACTGTCTCTTGTCTTTTTCAGTTATGCGTTTTTTTCCTATACTATATTCTGGTCGTTGAACTACTTCTAGTGGAGATCAAGAGCGATCACCAAGGCAGAAAGGAACAAATACATTCCGTAGCCGATCAGTGAGGGCAGGTCTACCATTGCTTAGGTTCCCGATCGAAACTGACAAAAAACGAGCGCACAAAAGTGGTAGCCTTAGTAGTCGTGAGTAGGTGGTCATACCCAAATGCTGGTTGCCCCTTGATCGCATTAAGACGTATTTCTTTTTTCGGGTAAAGTTGTCTGAGGTGGTCGTAAATGGTCATCCCAATCACCAGTTAACCATAGGTAGTCTGTTTGTGCAAACACTAGTTGCTGCGCGGCTGCCAGTGGTGTCGTTATTCGAATCCCGAAGCACAGTGTGACGCGGTTGTCCCATAAACGTATTGGTAAACCAACATCAGATATGAATCTCATTAAAATTCAACAAAAGCTGTTCTGAACTTTGTTTTTTATTCGAGAGAATGACTCGAGTAGGGTTGCAAAAACAATTTTACAGCTGCAAAAATCAAAAAACAGTTTCAGCCATGCTAAAATGTCGTCTCTTGACCCACCTTATTATCGACCGTCTGCAAAAGCTACTCCTAAAGAAAGGATAATTCGTTCTTTTAAAAAAGAGTTTACTCTTCTGCTTATTCAAGACCATGAGATGGCTATACATAAAGCATTATAGCTAAACATTAATCCGTACTGTTGGTACAATGTACAATATAATCAACGTCCATTGCAAATTAATAAGCGTACTACAGAAGGAGAAGGTACAATTGCTGGAACTTGAGCACTACTATACGTCTACCCTCTACATACAGCTACTTGATTTCATCAAGACGGAATGTACGCAATAAATAGTTTGAAAAAACCAACACCTGTCTTGACTTTTACCTAGTACGTTTGCTGTCAATATGGTTGATTACTAAGTAAAAGCTTTGTTACTTCGTCAAACACATGAAGTTTCCAATACGACCGACCATGAGAAGAAAAAGATATAAAGAAGAAAATAATTTTATTTACCTGATTTTTGGTACATTTTCGCGAAAACTTTAGTAGAAACACAAGCACAAACAGAGCTATTGATACTGATATTAGCAGAAGCGGGTAATTCACGCACTGGTAGTTAAACATTTATAGTCAAGTCAAGTCAAGTAAAATTAATCAAAGGAAATATAGACAAACGTCTTTGAACTCCCTCTTGGTACATATGATTTCAGAAATGCATCGGCATAGCCGAACATTCCAAGGAAGTCCTTGACACAATTTCAGACGTCTACTCGCTTGTTTCAAGTTATATAATCACAATAAGTTTACACGAGCCAGCAGTGTAACTGAGGAAGAAGAGCAGACAGTGAAAAAACTCCTAAGGCTGGCTCATAATTTAAAATGGTATTTCATTTGTGGTTTTTAGGAGAAAAACTGTCGCTCGTGGGGGCATGATACTTCTGTCAATGTAGACGACAGCCATGGCGTCCATGACGAGTGATATCTACATCCAAAGGACCATACGAGGAGGAGACCTCGGAGTCACGAAAACGTCCTGAGGAACCGGAGATGCGACCATGATAAGCCTTTGCTGTGCCAACAGCCGGGTAACCCGCCACGTCATCAACAAAAGGTTGATACGAGAAAGGGTGTGACAGGGCCACGTAGTATAGGACCATAAGTACGGTAGATGTGACCTCAGCTGCTATCAGCTCAGTTCACATAGTGAGCAGAGGCGTCGGAGCTAGGCAATGTCTTAACGAATTTGGTTCAATACTAATAATAATACTACTTAAAAATACTAATAGTATATATTGATAGCATTTCTACCATTTCAGTCTTTGGAGTTAGAGCGCTTCAATTTTTGGATTCGGAACACTTCAGTGATTGGATTTGCAGTACTTAATCATGACGATACGCATTAAATCGGTCTAGGTTTGCCTTAAAAAACATCCGCGGAAGGGGACATGACAATATCCGCAGGAAGGGCATTCCATGCCTTGATTACCTTCTTAGAGAAAAATAATTTTCTTGGGTCAAGTCTTGCCCCAGTCACACGTAATTTGAAGGGGTGCTTTCGCAGCCTAGAGTTGGTGGCCCGCTCAAAGAAGTCATTTGTTTGGAGGCGGCAATCCTGACCACGCAACATGCGAAATGCCTGGATTAGGTCCCCACGTATCTGCCTGTAATCCAGAGGAAACAAGTCAAGATTTACCAATCGGGTCTCATAAGGGAGGTTCCGTTGGCCTCGTACTAATTTTGTTGCACGTCTTTGTGCCCTTTCAAGTTTTTTTGTCTTTGGCTGTCCAATGTCTCCAGGCTTGGATGGCAAATTCCAGTTGAGGTCCACGAACGTGCCGAATACCTTGCCAAATACAACTTTGTCAAACTTAGCAAAGGCTCGCTTGATTAGATACAAGCTCGACATTGCGGATTTTGTCACTTTCAGGACGTGGAGTGATGGCTTCAGTGAAGGCGTAAACCACACCCCCAGGTCTTTTTGAGCCGCTACCTCTGGTAGCGGCGTGTGATTCAGGTAATACACCCTCCGAGGCGTAGTGCTGATTCTACCAAAGTGCAATACGTTGCATTTGGCCACATTGAATGGCATGAGCCAAAGGGTCGACTATTGCTCCAGTCGATGCAAATTTGCCTGGAGGTTTGATTCGTCGTCTTGGTTGCGTATGACCTTCCAAAGTTTTATGTCATCAGCAAACATTGTGATTTTGCAGTCTAGTCCGCTTATGCAGTCATCAATATAAGGAAGAGAATAGGGCCAAGATAAGATCCCTGTGGATCCCCGCTCTCAACTGCTACCTCCGCCGACCGCTGTTCGCCAATACATACGGTCTGGGTACGACCAGTCAAGAAGTTTGCTATCCACTGCAAAAGATTCCCCCTCACCCTTGTGCGGCTGAGCTTATATAAGAGACGTTGATGAGGCAACGTGTCAAACGCCTTCTTGAAGTCTACGAAGACTGTATGCACCGTATTCCCTTCATCGATTGCTCGGGTCCATTGCTCTAGACAATAGAGCAGATTGGTCAAGCAGGACCTTCCCCTGCGGAATCCATGCTGCTTATCAGAAAGAAGTTAATTTTGCTCCAAAAAGTGCATCAGCTCGCGTTTGACTATGCGTTCCATAAGCTTGCAGGATATTGAGGTGAGGCTGACCGGTCTATAGTTATTTGCGGTCGCCCGACTCCCAATTTTGTGGATGGGTGAGATCTACGCTGCCTTCAAATCGGGTGGCACTTTTCCAGTATTAAGAGAAGCTCGGAAGCTTTGCAGGTATCTTTTCCGGACCTGACGACTTCGTTTCTTTGAGCTGAAGAACTCGCAGAACGGTAGCTTCCGTGAGTGCAAACGAGTCTATGGTCTGGATCACACCCACACTGCAGTTAATAGCGGTGAACTCAGACTCTCTCCTAAAGACCGACTGGAAGAAGAAAATAGATGCTCCGCCTTTTCGTTAATCTTGGTAATGTCTACACCGTCGTCTGTTTTTAGCAGAGTAATAGGGTCTCTATTTCGAGTACATTGCCTAACGTAGCTGTAGAAAAGCTTTAGGTTTCCTACTGCAATTCTTATTAGATTACTCTCGAAGTTTTGGCGGCTAATTCGTATCAGACTCTTAACCTTGTTTTTCTGCGCCTTATACCTATTGGCCATGCCAAGTTGGGGGCTTGCACGAGATTCTTTTGTGCAAACAAAACCGGTTTCCTCAATCGGATTGCGGTTGCTTTTGCTGTTGCCAGCAGACGTTGACCCAGGGACTTTGGGTAGTTTGGTGGGACCTTGTAAATTACCTTAAAGGCTTCGCTTGGGTCCACACGATTGCCTAACTGGCTGCACATTTCCGCGCTCTGATTGGACCCTGCATGTAAAGAAAGACAAACTATCGATTTTTAATTCTAAACCTCCTTTGTAACTGTTTGGCCTGATGAGAAATTACTGAAATCGTTCGCTCGCCAAAATTGTGTGCTGAATTATACCTATTGTACGATTCGGGGGTCCTCTCTCTGCGATAGATTTTGAGCATCCTTCCTTTGCGGTTAACTTCCCTCTTTAGCGTCGGCGGTAGCCATCGAGGCCTATTTGACAATTGTTTACCGTGATAGGACAGAAATCGGTAATTAATCCGTGTAATACGGCTTTGAATGCCGACCAATCATCGAGAACGCACCCGGTGAATAGTTCGTTCCAGTCTATCTCGCTCACTGTGGTTTTCATTTGTGTGAAGCCCCCTCTCCAGATGTTGCCTCTCGTTACCACACTACGATTGGGCACAGAGAAGAGTGAATATTCCCACTGTAGCACTACGTGATCCTTTCTCCGAGAGATGGTAAACATTTTACAATGTCCACGCTATCAGGTGCTTTGGTAAGTACTAGGTCTGAGCAATTAGCTTGTTGTCCTTTGCGTAGTCTGGTCGGATGTAGGACGTGTTGCGTTGAGAAAGATGCCTGTACTGTGCGCAGGAGTAGTCGATTGAAATTTACTCCTGAGCCGGGCGCCAAACTCACATTCCAGTCGATATGGGGGGCGTTAAAGTCTCCAATGACCGTGACATCGGATCTCTTAGCAATTTGTTCGACGCCTTCTATCAGACTAGTGTCTGACTGCTGGTTGCTCGATGGTGGACGGTAGACCGCCATGATGTCAAGGGTCTGTGATCCCGGTGTTCTAACGGTGAGCCATATTGCCTCTATATTGCCCGAAAGGTTTTCGGATTTGTCGGACACGAGCAGGCCTGTCTTACATAGATAAGCACACCCCCACCTTGACGCCCGACTCTATCTTTTCGGAAAACTTGAAACCCGGAGAGAGCAATTTCCTGGTCACCTACCTTCGTGGTCAACCATGTTTCTGTACGGTGTAATCCGGTAGTGACAGTCACTTCCTGACCGTCGTTTGGAGTATTATGGTTTGGTTCAATGTTTTCTTCTGAATTGACTTCCCGTTGAAGATTTTCAGGCCTACCTCGCCATTCTTGTTCCTCGACTGTAGTTCCGCTGCTATTTCTCGGCATTTCAGCCGTTCCTCCAAAAAGTAGTCCAGTTGAAAAAAAACCCTATATGCGCGTGACGTAGGTTAGTTTTTTAGACAGGATTATCTTAACCTGTTCCTTATTTTAAAATATGATTTTTAGCGGTCTGGGTCGGAGCATTTCTGCAGTATCTGCCAGCCTTTTCCCGATACGAAATGACCTCAGTACTTAAATTATTTTCCTGGCGGAAACAGATCGCTCAGGACATCATTAAAGGAAACCATATCTGGATCGTTTTGGTCGTTTGAGCGGTCTGAAATGTCTTATTTTAGCCCCTCTAAAACTATGCAGTAATCATGATCTTCTCGATGTCGTTTGCCCTTAGCTGAAATTTTCGCAGCATTTTTTGCAGTGGGCCTGGAGCTCGAACTGGGTGGTGTGTCTGCTTGGTCGTCAGAGCTGTCTGAAGTTGCTTTTTGCAACCCCTGAACAACTACACCATGTTCACCACCCTTTCGGGAGTCTTTAATTTCTGTTTCGGTCATCTTCGTTGCAGTGGGCCCGGAGCTCGAACTAGGTGGTGTAATTGCTTGGTCGTCTGAACTGTATGAAGTTACTTCATGCAACCCCTGAACAACTAAACTATGATAACCTTCCTGACGGGAGTCCTGAATTACAGTTTTGGTCATCATCGCTGCAGTGGGCCTAGAGCTCGAAACGGATGGTGTGACTGCTTGCTCATCGGATCTTTCAATGTGATAGTGCACATTCATAATAACTAAAGGCTGCCTTATTGAGGTAAATTTGCAGCTTGTCCGCTAATCGCTTTATGACCAGTGTGTGGGCCGTGACCCGCTAAAATTTCAGCACAGGTGATCAAATTTGACGTGATGATTGCAATTTTATTTAACAGAGTGTGTGAACCTACTTACTTCCTTGAAGTGGTTAAAAATTTTCTTAATCCCGTAACACTGTTTTAACTTTTCACCAATTTTCACTTTCAGGCCCCTATAAATAATCCCAATGTTGTGTTGATTCGCACAAAGCAGTCTGTTTGCACAATGAGTGGAACTCAACCTAGCGCACGGTATCAACTATTCATCATTTTCAAGAGCTCACCGACCAACGGTCTACGCCGGGGTCGATTGCGCCGTCTGATCAAAATTCAAATGGCTAACCTTAATTCCTCCATGGGATTTCTTTTCAGTTTAGGTGTACCGGCTGATGTTGTCGACAAGTTCAGATTGCTGGATGCCATCAGCGATTAGGCGACCCGATTTGACGACATCATTCTGACTGACTTAACAGACACATATTACAATCTGACCCTCAAGACGTTGCTGAACCTCTGATTTGCTCGTGTGGCCTTTAAGGGCGCCAGTCCACTGTTCATCTTCATGGATGACGACCATGGCTTGAATATTTCCTTTCTTGTCGACTATTTCCATACTTTTGACAGAGAAGAGAAACATTGGAGGAGCTGCGTCATCCTGTCTTCGGCTATATATACCAGCAGCCAAAGGTAATACGGGGACCAGGGCACAAATAGGCTGTAACGCGAAGCGAAATACCCTTCAACATATATATAGACTACGCGCTGGACCATGCTACTTCATCGGCGCTGGGATCACCGTACCTAGCGGTGGCCTTCACCAAGCCGTTATCCATGGACGATGTTTATGTCGGTGTGCTAGCGACGAAGTTGTGGATCAAAATTTTACCACTTACCACGCGTGCATGTACATGGACCTTCTCAAGATTCAAAGCCATTGGAGGCGCCCCTAGTAGCATTTTTTGAGCATTTCAATATGCCTTTTTCCTAGGACCTTGGTTGTTCGTGCTCCTTTATTGGTTTAGTCTTTTTGATCGATATTTGCCGCATTTTAAGAAATATTTACATGGGATTTACTTGCAGTCTATTTAATATTACTCCAGAGGACTTGCCAGATTTTGATGATTCTGTCCTCAATATACCTTGATCTTATGCATCAATATCCAGTCAAATCTAATCGTTGAGCGAGAAAGAAAATTTCTGTCAGTAAGAATTATGTGCGTGCGGCTGTAAGTAAAAAAGATGACCAGCCATCCCAGGATACTGGCACTTCATTTCATTCGTCAGTTAAGGACACATTTGGTGATAAATTTCTCCCTAAGCAGTACGAATATTTCCTATCTATTTTTGATTCCCTTCAAAAAAAGGACCATATATTTCAAAGATTGAATGTTTAAATATCGTTCTACATTTATTAATAGTAAGTCGCGTCTTCTGCAAAGTTATGCCTTGTGCAACAGAGTTGATAATTATGGTATGTTGTGACCGTAAAATGATCATTGATAGAAAATCTTATCTGGTCATTTTTATCGTTGGATTGTATGCAAAAAAATCCACATCCATGACAAATTCGAAAGTTTCATGTATCCCATAGAATACTAAATGATTTTTCTTATATAGAATACATTGCTTTAGTTTTCAAGCCCCTTACGCAAATGCTGCTGCAGACCATATGCGAAAAAAATACCAAAATTAGTATTTTTGTCGAAACTATGGAGAAGCTGTCATCAAATAGTAAGAAGATGTTGGCATTAAATTACGCAAAAAAATATATTTTTATTTATGAGGAAAGCGAAAGGCACTTGGAAACATTCACCCAATACAAGATTTCATGTTTCACCGAGAGCCTTCTTCGCACGTTTAAGCCTGCACTTTAGCGTGGCGGAACTTCTTCAGGATTATAATATGAGGTAATCGATATCAGAGATTTCTTAATTTAAATTTTATAATAGAAAACGTGGTTGAAAATCTCTGAATGTAGTGCTTGAAACAGAAATGCCTTGTCTTGTTGCTGTATTTATGCAATTGCCCGATTATTTCTACTTCGACTAAGGCTGTAGGCATTTTGTTTGCTTAATTGTCCGGTCAGAAGTGAGTCCCAAAGTCGTAGAAAATGTGATTTCAAATGTATGCGACTGACCACTAAAAGAGGAACGTTGAGTGTTGACTTGTGCAACTCCTCGAAGTACGAGTAATTTCGTAAAACTGGCTGATACTCTACAGTCCCACTAAGCTCCGGTTTTAATAATAAGGCTGAATGATATATTTGATCCCCAACTAGTGAACCGACGGTATTCCCAGCTTGAGATATCCTATCCTATCAAAAGTATCTGCTTAGAAAGTTAGACCTGTCTACGTAACATTGCCACAGGCCGGCGAGAAGGTTTCATAAAGGATTGGTGGGGACCTAAGTAGTGTTGTAGTGGGATCACAACAATCCTCGGGTGACCTTCCAAGTTGTTTAAAAACACAGAAGGCACCAGAATGAGGGGTTAACTGGACACATAATACAAAATTGCTCTGTCAGGCAGCAGTGGCCAATGGCATATCCAGGGCTAGCTTTGACGGCGTCCAGCCCGTCCTGAGAGTGGATGAAAGAGAGAGGTGGCGGCAGCTTTTGCAGCTCATTGAGGCTTGTAAAACGGGTTAAAGTAATGTGCGATCGGTGTGTGGCGTATAGAGGTTCATTTTACATCGGCCGAGAGATAATGTATTAATGTGCCACTTTAGCTGCTACGACTAAACGCAGGTGCGTTTTTGTGCGCGGTGAAGTTTGTCAAGGCTCCTTAGGTAAGTGAGTGCCTGTGAAGTACTATGACGTAAAAACAGTGGCTATTAAACAAGGAAGTTAGAGGACATTGGTGGCTGTCCGCCACAGATCCAAGGGTCTGCTTGTTATTGATACTCCTTCCGCGAGTATCTGTTATGTTCCTAAATGGCCCGAAGCTATTGACAGGAAGACGACAGGCGAAAGCATGGACCTCGTTTTGTCTAACGTTTGAGAATTGACATGCCGCAATCATATACTATTAAAACTACTTGATCTAATAAATGGGCCCAGATATTTAGTCCACAGTGCTATTATGAGAACCACATTAAAAAGGCTGCTCTAATAACATGGACAACGCACCCCAGCAGAAGATAAGGTTCGAGTTCAAACTGACGGGAAATGAGGTAGAAAATGAGCATGATTCGTCTACCTGCGGTTGCAATAAAACTCCTCTCACAGGTTAACTAGAAGAGCTCCGGTCACCACTGAAATTAATCGGTTCTCCGCAGTCCCAGGTTCTTTACTGTTTATAAATGTCCCAAAGCTCACCGTTTGGGAATTGACACACCGCGAACGTATACTATTAAAAGTATCAATTATCCTATACAGACTGCGAGCTGCAACGTTTTGAGTTTATATATTCAACCATTTTCCCAGCTTGAGGAGTCCTAACTTGGCTGACTGTGGGAAAAAGAATGCACCCAATACAATGTCTGAAACAAGTATCCCATGAACGACTAAAGTTCAGATGTACCCGACCCAGTGCTATTTGATAGGTTTGGCTTCAGTTCTACTATCCTTGTCTGCCCTAGACCAAAACACTTTGTTTTATTTGCCGAAGACCGTAGGCTTTCGGCGTTAACTGGATACTATTAATCACAGGTTGACTAACCACCGGATGGTTTCTATTTGTGTCACACAATCCACAATAAGAAGGCGCTTCCGCTTGTAATTTTGACTCAGTGCATTAGCTTTCTGTTAACAGAATACGACTCGGCACTGCCCCCACAACGGAAATGGCCAAATGTTCAGAACGAAGACACTTTAATAAAAGAGGCGGAAACAACACAAGCATAAACAAACGAACGATATTAAACGGGATAAGAACAGCGAGTGAAATGAATGCGTGTGTCGATGGATCATATCTTGCAAGTGGCGAGGCATTCATGGTATCCAATTGGAACATCCATTTTACTTACGGAGGTAACTTAGTAGAAAACTAAAGCCCGGACCGCCTGCAGATTGCTAGCAATAGAAGCTAGTTCGTTTATACAGGCAATAACTTTCCACCATCAGAGAAAATGAACTCCCAAATAGTTGTTGTTTCAGATGATTACATCAAAATCTTGGAATTCTCAACGGCCTTCCACACATGGAATGAGTTGGACTTCACAGAATCTTGCTGCCTAATTCTGCATGTCTCAAGGACTTCACACGATAGTTCGAACGTTGATTCTGATGTTGTCCACTGTATGTCCGCAAAGCAGAATAAATTTAGGGGTGGTGACGTTTGTTTGCATTAGTTTATTGTTGCATCGGCCGCACTTAATCCATAGCCACTTGACCGACGTCAAGTCAGAGTTAAAATATACGGAGACTGAATCGTGCGCAGCAGTGAACAAAGGTAAACATCTAGTCAATGTGTGTCTCACAACTACTCAGTGCACAAATTACAGAGTTTTTTACGCCAAGAGACATACAACGGCTCGGTAACCAACTGAATATAAGAGAATTGCTATCACCTAAAAAAGGTGACACTGCGGCCAGACCATTTTTTCTGAGATGAAGGCAGAAGTAGTATGCCATTTGGCAGTCAGCAGTGTTGGACTATTTTCGTCTTATTACGCCTAGTGTGCATCCCCAAAAAAAAACACGACGAGAAGGGCGCAAGAGAGAAAGTTGAATATCGTTCCTAGTACAGCATATTTAAGGCAAGCAACACGTTGCAAGATCAGACCAATCAGATTTTGTTCTCAAGCGAGTAGTGACTTGATTGGCTCTGTGGCTCATCTGGCTGTGTGTTGGAGTCCTAAGCCTGGCCGCATCATGTGCACCATGTGAATGGACCGGTGTTATGACGTTGGAGCGGTTCGCCAGGGCTACGTGCGCGCGCGTCGTTGAGGGCCGCTCCAGACTTTTCCCGCCTTGAGCCGTGTTAAAAGATTTTGGCCGTGGGTTCACCTGCATTGGAACCGTTTGCATTCTTTTACGGCTAGATCTTCTACAGCAGGGGTCGGCAACATTTTTAACTAAGAGAGCCAAGTAAGCCTGTGTTTGCAAATATATTTCAGTAAGATCCATATGGCATATTTTAAGATGCAATTCAATTAAATGCAAGTATAATAAGCTTTGAATGTATTCTTAGAATAATGTTCTTATAATACTCATTGCTAATGTGACTTCTCGTGTTGAATGGATTCGCTGATTATTTTATAGTCTGGTCGGCAGTTATTGACGTTAATCTTCATGCAAGCGTTGATGCCTTTAACCGTTAGACGTGATCGTAGTGCAGACTTGATGTACGTAGATCCAAAGTGTATCAATACATCAGTATTCACACGCTGCAGTTTTGTGGTATGAGACCGGAAGCGTGTTCCAAGTGTTGATTGTCAATTGGTAGTCGGATTGAATTTTTTTAAATTTCTGTCCACATGTGCTTGCTTCCCATCACTGCTTCATGTCGTGTGATTCTTTCAAAATCTTCATTGAGTGACTTGATCTTAATCAGCCACGTGTCTGAGACCTTCAGGTCAGCCAATTCGTCTTCGAAATCTCTAACAGAGACACTAGGAATATAACTAAGACCGCCTGTGTTCAGTGAACACTCGGTTGGATGTGCGATGAACTTAAAAAAGACGAGTTTTACTCTCGACAGTCTCCAAAGCGTACTTTGAACGGCTGTAGGAGACTGGATGTGAAGCCAACTAGCTGATGGAGATCAAAGTTTTGAGTGTACTCACTTACCTGGCATGGATTTTTATAATGACTTAGTTTTTCACACTGTAGTAAACGATCTGTTTCAAGATCCATGATAAAGAGAGCAAGCTTGTTTTCAAAAGCAAACACAGATTGCTGAAGGGATAACACCGCTTTTCTATTGCATTGCAATTTAACATTAAGTTTGGTTCAGATGTTCGGTCACATCCACGAGATAGTAAAACATTTAAAGCCACTTAGTTTTTGTTAGCTTACGATGCTCAATGTCCTTCATTTCAAAGAACGTCCTGATTTCGTTCAGGCAAGCTGCAAAACGGCTGAGCACCTTCCCTTTTGACATTCACCGTACATTGCTGTGCAAAAGCACACTGTGATATTTATTTCCAACGTAATCCAGTAGTGTTTTAAACTGTCGATCATTGAAGGCTCGGGCGTCAATAAAGTTGATCACATGAATGACTAGAGATATCACTTCACCAAGCTGCCCGTCGCATGTCTGAACAAAAAGAACCTCTTGGTTGTTGTAGCGGTGCCCAAGGCTGCAATATTTGCCTGTATGGTCAACGTCAGCTTTGCCGCCAGCTGAGTTGATTTGTTGAGACGATGGCCAAGACTGCACTAATTGCCGGCCAACTACACCACATGTGAGCCCCCAAGGAGAGAAAGAGAGAGTTCGACAAGTAAACTAAGGTAGAAGTCTTAGAGCAAACCTAGTACAGCATACTTAAGAGCAAGCGAATGGGTATGTACAAGGTAAGACCAATTGGGTGGTAGTCACAAAAAATTCATGACTTCATTGGTTGGTGAGTCATGAGAGTTGGCATGCTGAGTCCAAACGCGGAGTTCCTCATGACTATCTTGCACCCTGCTCAGTAGTTCTTGACATGCAATTTTCTGCTTTCTCCCGCAGGGAAGTTTGATGCAAAGGTATCACGTCGTGTGTTAAAGTGGCGCTTTACGTTCGACCTTTTCATCTATGTAAACCTGCCATTGCAAATTATACACACCGCATAACGTCCTTTCTCCACAAAGGCGAATTCTTCGGCCCATTTATCCTTAAATTTACACTACTCCTCATCTCTTTTTTCTTTTCGACATACTCTTTGTTGCAGAGGTTAACTTTGGGCAAATGAGGGAGAGTGTGTTTTAAGTGTAAAAAGATGTGCGATCAGTCTGATCAAAGAAAGCAGTCAGATGTTAGGATCGATTTATTAGTCCACAAGGTAAGTTTTCGCGAATGAACTGTTTGCTTTGTCTGGGGGACCTAAACATGAGGCAATACATGTAAAAAAGCCGGCCGGCCTATACGCGTAAGATAGCCTTGTCTGCCAGCGTGATCTTGACCAAGCTGAGGTCAAGTCTGCGGGCTGTCATGCTTTAGTAGAGCGTCTGTTATTTAGCAAGCTTGTCGCCGCTCTTAGGACGCAGGAGAAAGCGAAAGCAATTGTTGTCGGAAAGCCGGAAAGCAACCAGCCAGGTCAAACTTAGAGGTGCAGAATCTCCAGAGAATGGTCGACATTAAATTGATTCTAATACGCGTCTTGGTAGTGCCATGTCATTGGAGGTGGACGGCCACAATGCGTGCCCCCTTTCTTTCTGCAAGACCCACTGCCCCAAAATCATGTGTTGGCACAAGCAACTGTTCCGATGCTCTCTTTCACTGACACCCCGTTCCCCGAGGCTTGACCTCGCAGTTGTCTCTGGGTAATCGGTAGCAGCTGCGCGAGCGTCCCCTTTCCTTTGGTTTTCTGGCGACCCCCAGACTGTCGCCCCAGCGGCAGCAGTTTATTCAGTCTCGCGCACACACCCAAGCATACACGCGCATTCAAATACCTAAGGGAAATTTGAATACCCCATCCCTCGGCCGATGCAGCAATCATCTTTGCAGGCGACATCCCCTCGGGCAATTGTGAGACACCAATAACATAACAATTGAACCTGCTCCGCAATCCTACTGAACCAGCTGTTACCACTGTCTCAAAATATTTCAGGTCTGGCGGGGTGCAATCAACACTAGCCCTGGCTTCGCCAGCGGCCAGTCATCTGGGGCAGTGATGGAGAGTTCTGTACATAATAAATAGCATCTTCTGGTGACTTCTGTCGTTTAAATTCCAACCTGGGATTCGGACTGATGATTGTAGTGATCCGAGAACAACCCACTATTAAGACCTCTAACGAGTAACCAAATCCTCGTCAGGCCTTTACATTTATATGGTATGAATAAACTATGGCGGTTGGTGGACAGATGAAGTGTTCTCGTTGTCACTGTGGGGAGGAGGGGGGAAAGGGGGGTGGGGGGGAGGTTGGGGGAGTTGAGATCAGAGTGTCA
>JAYGXS010000375.1:0-28876 GCA_036362985.1 Ligula intestinalis
GCGACTTAAGATAACGGAGAGTGGGTTTTGCTAAATGGATTGCCATTTTTTCTACTGTAATCTAGCACCCGTTTATGTAGGCTTGAAGATTAGCGTGCTGGTGCCTGGTATATGACGTTAAAGGCCTCTCTCACTGTACCGGTCTGAAGATGAATAAACAAAAAACAAGTGTTTTCCAATAAAAGTATTCGAAATTTTAAGGGTTTAGCACATCTATCAAAACTGAATCTGGCTACTTTTGCAAAAAATCCTCTGTAGTTTTTCATCATCCGAGAATTTTAAGATGGCTTTGTTAGCCCTCCCCAAAGAGTTCGCGCACAAAAAATTTCGGTTTGACCAACCGCCAACTTAATCTTGGCAGTAGTAATCCTTACATTTGTCGGCCCTTGTATAATTGAAATTAGGCCTGCTGGTGAGCGTCTAGTAGCTTATGTCTTCATAGCGCAGGACGAACATAAAAATACCACGAAAGCCACCGAGTTTACAATTCTACAGAAATCCTGCACACTTAAAAGTCGTACACATTTTGCGATGCTGTGTCCGCTTAAATATTCCTAGTTGAGAAGATTGGCTGTTTGATGATGAATTGTCTGTTACTATTACAAGTTACAGAATGTGACATTGATTCAATAAACATAAGAGGAATTAATCTAAAAAGGAATGTTTCGCGATCTTACAAAATCCCACAATATGAATGTTTTTTAAACAAAAGTTACCGTAAATTCAGCTATAACATATGAAGATTGCGTCATATTGTCTCCCATGAGTGCAACAAAATATTTTTTGAATGCTATTTATAAAGAATGTTAAAAAATGAAGGGCAGTGTGGGAAATTCGCACCACCAAAGAAGTCACATTTCCATGTGATGGGGACATTTCAAATATCAAGCCAACATTTGAGCCTAGGTGATTAACTGGGAATTTTCTAGCATGATAATAGATTTAAATTTAAAAACAAAACAAATTACAATTCAAAGCCAACCACTAACCAGTAATGAAGCTCATCTCTGACGAAATAAGCGCAGCAAGAAACCAATATGTTCGTAGCATATTGGATGTGAATCATGAAAATAAAGTGCAAAGCTCCTATCCGACTTATAAAAGGCCTAAGCCCTGCCATTTTGCTCTCAATCCAGCATAAAAGTTGCCAAATTGTGATTGGTTATTTGTGGGGTCAAACAATTTAGTCGATTTGCCAATACAAGCGAACATCCGTGTCCCAGGAAGCAATTGAGAAGAAGAAGAAGACTCAATCGCTGGGACAATATGTTTATTCGCCTGAAGTTTCGATATCCGTCGCGGATTCGTCAGTGCAGCAATCATGTGTGCTCGATCATCGATTTCAATGTAGTCTCCTATACGCAGTACAGCCTGTGGTGCATACCGACCAGACATTAGTTTTCTGATTGGTTCGTTCCTGTTCCTGACATTTTTAATCGACAAAAGAGGCAATTGGTGTTTAGATGTTAGCCAGGCAAAATGCTTGCAACGTTTGGAGGGTTTTGTACACAATAAACCCTCCTCCGGATGGATTCCAGAACTATGCCCTTCTTATTGTGTTCTTCCTTGGGTATTGCAACAGGGCGTATGTTAACAGTGACACACGTCCGATTTCACCGTCATCACACTTGCGACTCTGAACCCGTCATAATAAGAACTGGAGTTAACAAATGTACCACTTTCGAGGAATTCAATCTGTTTTCGTTACCTGGAAGTGAGGTACAGCATACTGTACCATCTGCTTTAATGTGTGAAGAATTCAGAAGACTAGTTTGGCGAGTGCAGGTGCACCTATGATAAATTATCTGCAGGCCTAAAACGTTTATATGGGAAGGGTTAAATTGCGACAAGCGGTCGATAGTGTTGGTCTTTTTCTTACAAGCGGGAGACAACCAGAGCGTGGATGAGTGCATAAGTATTCCGAGTACTTAATTCCTACCACCATTACATGATGTGAATAAATGCAGGTGTTTCACCGATCTAGTCAAGGAACAATTAAGTTCCGCTTTGCCGAGGAGCTCGCAACGCAAACCTTCAATGACCGTCACATAGTGACAAAGGTGGTATGATGAAGAAGTGGATCTGTAGTGGCCCTAGCAGCCAATTGGAACCCAAGATCTGACGGACAGCGGCTTGGCCCTGCGCGCTAATGCTGCCTGTGGCCAGGTGCCAAGTCTCGGCACCCCCAGTCCGTTCTCGCTCAATGGTCTAAGCCACTTACGAAGGCACCCAGTCTAGCCTTGCCAGTCTTGCGCCAAGACAACCAATCACAGGCCGACCTTGCCATTGAACGCGCTCTGTCTCTGTCATCTGACATGATGCCCACGAGGACTGCGGTGAGAGGACACTTGGAATTCCGGCCTCGCTGTTCGCGGCGGCGGCCGGCGACGCCGCCCTGTCCTACGGGCCTCGCGGTCGTACGCCCTGCAAGACCTACTGGCAACCTTCCCCTTATCCCTTCTGTAAACAATACACTGTTCCGTCTACTCTCGCCTTTCCACCATCTTCTCTCCAATCTCCTAAAGAACCAGGGTCTGGAAGATTGTAGGTTTTAAGGCAATAACCGTCGTAGCCTTAGCTCCTATAGATCCGACAAAGCAAAGGGAGACCGGAATGGCCATTTCTGGCTTATTAGCCATCATCAGCCAGTCATACCCAATCTCGAGGGTTGGGACCCCCGAGATTTGAACCCTGGACCTTCGGTCATTCATCATATTCCCGATCACAACCAACAAAGCAGGGGACCCGTGGACTAGAGGCAGCGTCTCCAACGCAATGACCGAAAATCCCGGGTTCAAATCTCGGGGGTGCCAACCCTCGAGATTGGGTATGACTGGCTGATGACGGCTAATAAGCCAGAAATGGCCATTCCGGTCTCCCTTTGCCTTGTCAGATCCACTTCTTCATTACATGATGTACTTGACTATACTTGCTGTAAATGAGCCCATGCTGACATATTCATTAATACTCTACTGGTGACGGTCACATGGGTCTGGTGGCCCAATGGTGACCTTGACGGTGAAAAGCGAACATCATCCCAAGCAAGCAGCATGGCCTCTTCTGTCCATTTACTTGATGACACAGATACAACCACTTTTATCACATGATTTAAGCCCGCTGGCGTGCTGACCTAGCTGACATCCGTATCGTGCACGGCACCTTAATGACCTATAAGCAAAGTCAGTCTCTGTAGTCTACTTGGACTTCCTGGCCAGCACGGAGTAATTGCTATCAACAAAAGTACTCACCAAGCCTAATAAAATCGGTATCCATTTTCATCACTATCCCCCGAAGAAAAGAAAGCATTTAAGATCTCAAAAATTGAGAAACATTTGATCATATTCCACGCAGACAAAGGAGGCGTGGCTGCAATCTTGAACAAATCAGACTGCAATCAAAAGATCATTCCACCATATGAAGACGGCTCAACCTATAATCAGCTTTCCGCAGCCCCTACCAAGAAGCAGATGTCATTTGTTGACGAAGTGCTGAAAAACCAAACAGGGAGGAAACTCTGTCGAAAATGAGGATGAAGATACTGCGCTTGCTCGCTTCTATGGTCTGCCAAAGGTCCATAAGCCGAACGTTCTTTAGCGGCCAAGCGTTGCCCTAAAAGGCAGCCCCACCTAGAATTTGCAAAATGGATGAACGCAAAATTAAAATTCCTCCAAAAACTGTAATGTCTAAGTCCGTTGAACCACCAAATTCCCGACAATCCTCCAAAGTCGGAGGATTCAATCAGACGAAACTATGGTTTCCTTTGACGTGACATCGCTATTTACATCCGTTCCACCGGGTTTGGCACGAGGTCTCTTGCGCAGGAAACTTGAAGAGCGGTACGATGAAACCCAGAGTTCACTCAAAATCAAACATCTCATGAGACTGTTCAAAGTTTGCCAAACGACCTACTTCATCTTTCCTGGAACGACTTATGAACAAATCAAGGGAACTCTGATAGGCTCACCAATCTACCGTTTAATAGCAGAATTGGTCCTGCAACAGCTGGAAAAGATTGACTTCACCGTACAGCCCCCGATCTTTTGGCGCCGTTACGTTGACGACACGTTCGTTATCGTCAAAAGGAACACACTGCAGAGTTTCCATGATCTTGTCAACTCGATCTTCCCAGATATACAATTCATGCGGGAAGAAGAAAAGCATCAGCAGCTACCCTTCCTCGACGTATTCATCATGCGAACTCCCGACGGCAACATAGAAACGAGGGTCTACCGAAAGGCAACGCACACCACACAGCTTTTTAGTTTTCGCAGCAACCATCTGATGGCTCACAAGCGAGGCTGTGTGAGAACGCTGTTCGAAAGAATCCAAACTCACTGCAGTAACCCGGAAGAAAAATCACGTGAGGCCTGACATCTACGCGACCAGTTTATGCAGAATGGCTATCCTAAGGCCTTAATAAGCCGATGCTTACGTGCCCGCTCTCCGAGGACCCAAACAGAACCAACTCCCATGATTTGGCATGCGCTGCAATATATCAAGGACGTTGCGGAAGTGACCGAGCGTATTGCCGCGGGAATAGGCGTTGGAATCGCACATCGTCCCCAGACTGCAATGGGCAGCCGGGTCATGAGGATCAAGGATAGACTAAATCCAAGTGAGCAGTCGGGTGTAGTGTATCGCATACCATGTCTAAACTGTCCTGTAAATTACACGGGACAGACTGGGCGTATGCTGGGTTCGCGCATGCACGAACACAAGTCGGCTGTTCGACGGGACGATGCATTATCGCAAGTGGCCACCCGCACCTACGAGACGGGTCACGTGTTCAACTTTGCAGCTGCGAGGATAATTGCCCACGCAAGCAGCAAGACGGGCCAAGAACTTATTGAACACTGGATGTTGGATGACAACTTAGTTAACCGATTCTTTGAGCTGGCGCCCTCATATGTTGCCCTGCGCATGTATCTCCAGACTCACGTCACCGGTGGTCCTGTCCTTCCCTCCCTCCCCCCCCCGGTTTCCTATGACCGATGATTGACCTTTCCCCTAGAGAATATTGCTTGTTTTCGTTTATGGTTTATTGACCCCTACCCCTGCAAATTTTTCTTACTTTCGTTGACGGTTATATCTCTGACGATGGACTCTCAGTCTAGGGACATTTTAATTTATGTTTTTCGAAAAGCAGGAAAAGCAAACCGAAAGCAATTTATTCAAGGACATTGTTTCGTTCAGTAAAAATTAAGCATGCTACTGAACATTATTTAAGTAGAAATGTGATCGTCGTCGAAAAAGTGATAGTGCCCCTCGCGTCAGAATTTTAGTCGAGGGTTCGGCAGCCTGAGTGTGACGTATATGTTTCCCTGAAACTGTTTAAGCAGAATTCTAGCAGCTGCAGAATACACTTATTGAAAACTGATAGCATGAAATGTACATATTGAGTAATATTGGTGAACACGACAAAAAGTCTGCTTATCTAAATGAAGAAAGTATGATACAAATTCAGAGACTGTCGTTCTCAGGGAATGCAACCAGCAAACGCCCAAAGTCTGCGATCAGATGCGCTTTTCCGCGACAAAGCTCTTTGTATTCTTTAGGAACTCTCACGTCTCATGCGTAAGAGGTTAAGGCTGACTCCCGCTGAAGCTAATATCGATATTAAATTATTCTGTTATCTGGTCCTATGGAGTGAGATACATTGGCCGAACAAAGAGGCGCCTGGAAAAGAGAGTTCGCGAAGACATGCTGTTCTGGTTTAGAAAACGTGAAATTGGAACGATTTTGAGTTCCCTTCCCACACACCCAGTCGATAAAAATTACTGAGTTGAACCCAAAAAGCGTTTATAGGTTGTTAACCGGGCTCCAGGCAATTTCTTTAAGACCCTAATCAAACTAATGTCAGCAAAATCCGACCCAGCGACTAAACGGCTAGGCTACCCAGTGTTTTGCGGTCGGAAGAAGCTAGTACAGGCACTCTCTCTTCCGTAGTTGATGCAGACGCCGTGTTCCACTGCCTGTCGTCTCCATCCCCGGGGTACAGTTTCTCAATCCGTGCACGTGGCAGTCATTTACACTTCGTGTACTTGGCTTATGGCCATTACCAAACTTACTGTCTTGTACCTCCTCTACCGGTCTCAATGATGCTAATTTGACGGCCGTACCATATGGGCGGTGTGAGAACTATTAGTTTTAGTTATAAAACATTTACAAACACTGTCCAACTCTGCTATTATATTAACCAATACACTTTACAGACCAGGTTCCTAATTGCTGAAAGTTTAGGTTCGCAAATTTTATTTTTAAGTTGTGATAGTTCGCCCATTGATTTCGACTATGTCCACCATAATCCTAAGAGCAAGGATCGTGACTGTAGTCAGGTATAGTAAAAGAAGACGATTAATCATCTACCACAATCCTAACCGTCTCCACGCTTGAACCGGAAAAGTCAAAAGTCAAGATGACCGAGCAAGTGTCGGGCGTACGCCGCTTTCACCAATAAAGAGCAGGACTATTTAGTCTTTATTGGCAGCAGTCTTAAGCGCTGGTACTACAACACTATTTACCCTCACTTACCTGCAGTAGTTGTCCAGCCAAACTCGACGAAGCCAAGGCTGGTGCTGATACTACTGCTTCTACTATTTCTAATACTACTAACTAGGAGTGTAGCTGAGTGATAGTCGATTCAGACGTGACGCTGATTGAAGTCAGCAATTGGTTTATAATCTATGTTTATTATACCAGTTTAAGAGGTAGTGACCTCGTTTTTATTATTATATGGGATAAAAGGTTAATGATCAGAAACGTACATTTGCCAAACTTTATGTCTAACATGGTAATACGATTGTCAACGCCGAAATATATTCTCCTTAGTATGTTAATTAAACTGTTTAAATACGAAGAGGGTGGAAACGCTAACGAGTCGCAAAAACGCCTAGACACAGCTCAAGAAGACGCGAGAAATTCAAACAGCCACGAAAATCGATCGGTGCAATCGATTGACACATGGGCAAGGCGAATGGTTGTTCACATTTATCTGACGCACACAGGAATACAGATACCTTGCTGCGACGATGGAAGCGAGCGAGCTTTTGAAACGTCAGCCAGAATACACTTTGTTCTCAGAAGTCGTCTCCTCTTCCAGGGATGGTGTTAGGAATATTTTATCTAAACTTCGAATTTTCTAGCATATTAATTTCCGGACCTGCCTTAAACATACCGATACCTGTCGACTTTCAGTTCAGCCCAGATTTGCTGATTTGGGCAAGCACATTCAAAGGTCAATCAGTCAGCATATTTGAGGAAAAAATAGGCAAGCACCTTTGAACTCCCTATTTGTCACATCAAAATCTCAATAATTATAAAAAATGTTAGCAGGTTTTCATTTAGGAAAATACAGACCGTCACATTGTGCAGTGGTGCTGCAAGGTTAATTTGTCACATATTTCACTTTGTGCTGTAGCATGTGTATACCAAGTCGGTGTTTGAAGGTTTCCACAGATTGGGACATAAAAATCACCTTAGGAAGGTTATTCCACGGGTCCACGACCCGGTCAGAGAAAAAAGTACTTCCTCACATCCAATCGTCCTTGAGGCACAAACAGTTTGAAGGGGTGTCCCCGGAGATAAGCTGTAGTGGTCAGTTGGAAAAAGTCATCACACATGAGAGCGCAGTCCAAGCCACGCACGATACGGAAGGTTTGAATCAAATCCCCCCGAAACTGCCTATACCTCAGAGGATAGAGATTCAGATTATTACGGCGGATCTCATATGGTAGTGAACCTTGGCCTCTTACTAATTTTGTGGCCCGCAACTGCACCCTTTTAAGTACGTTATAAGCCTGCCAGATCCACGGTCTCCATGCTTGAATCAAGTATACAAGATGCGGCCTTATGAAGGTACCGAAGATTTTCGACAAACAGTCTTAATCAAAAAACGTTAATGCCCGCTTGATGGCGTACAACATTGGAGTTTCAGTTTAAGCCACCTCAAAACATTGTGTAGAAAGTTTGATGTTGTCTGTCATTCAAATGCCGAGATCTTTTTGCATTTCTGCTTCTTGGAGTAGGATTCCATTCAGGTGATAGAGTCGCGCATCAGAGACCGGATTTCGATTTCTCAGGCACAGCAGAGTGCATTTATTCGAATTGAAGGAAAGCAACCATCTATTCGACCAGTCGTTTTATTCACAAAGATATTCCTTGAAGTTAACTTCATCGACAGCACACTTGATGCACTTCCATATTTTTACAGCATCTGCAAGCATGGCACACTCGCAGTCTTATTTCTGTACACAATCATTAACGAACAAGAGAAAGAGGGTGGTTCCGAGTACTGAACCTTGAGGGACTCCGCTCTCGATGACTGTCGGTCTTGATTGCTTTCGTCCTCCACACACCAGTTGGGAATGACCAGCGCGGAAATTTTCAATCCACGAAAGAAGTCTGCCTCCGATACCCATCAGTCTTAACTTGTACAGGAGACGTTGGTGTGGAGCACTGTCAAAGGCCTTTCGAAAGCCAATGTAGGCTGCATGCGCGGTTTCTTTTGCGTCAATTGTCATGGTGCAGGTTTGCATCGTGTTAAGCGAGTTTGCTACACATGACCTACCCTTACGAAAGCCATGTTGTGGACTAGACAAAATATTGTGAGTTTCACAATGTATTATCAATTCCTTCTTGATGATCTTCATTACTTTGCAGCATCTGGGGTTCAGACTTACGAGTCTGTTCGCAGCTGCACGACTACCGCTTTTATAAAGCCTTGTAATATACGCTGTTTTCAATCCGAAGGAAGGATTCCAGTATAAAACGATTTCTGGCACACCACGGAAAGTGGTTTAGCCAGCGCTCTAGCAAGTTCCTTGAGCATTTTTGCAGGGATCTAATCTGGACCCAGAGATTTACATAACTCCAAGCTTTATAGTTCTTCGAAAATCGTCTCTTTTCCAAACGAAATATCCTCAGTATTTAGTGCTCCACCGATCTCGTCACTATTTGCGACGAAGGCAGGTTCTGTGGTAAAAACCGACCGAAAGAACTCAGCAAAATGATCTGCTTTGGATTTACAGTCGGAGATTTCGAGACCATCATTTTTCTTAACAGGAATTGGGTTCCTGTTACGTGTGCTCTTCCTTAAATAGCTGTATAGCAACTCCGGATTTGTGAGATCTCGACAAAGCAAAGGTAGCACACTATAGTTGGTTATACTGCCTTTTCAGATGTAGCCCTGACGCCTAAGAGCGAAAGGCGTGTTTTAGAATGCAGTCGCACTAAGTGAACTAGAGTTTCAGTGGTTTGTGCCGTATTTTTGGCAAAGATGGATTATAGGGAACCTAAAAATTCCATCGAATTATAATTAAAATTTACTTTTGAAAGTTCCACAGCCTACTTAAAAATTTTTCGTTAAATTCCACCTATAGGAGGACGAATTTTCATTTTCGTTAAATTCCGCTTGTAACAACCCAAGAGACTGAATGATTGTTTTAGTACACCAAGGTCGGCACTTTTGGCGTGAACCCAGGATGGAGGTGATGTGATGGACTGTCTGTGAAGATGCCGGTGCCCGTCCCCCTTTCACAACCACTGGCAATCGTCGAAAATCTTCCTAAACGAGATCGGACCAACCAAAATCCTACAACGCTGGTGCTGGTGAAATTCTCAGACGCTAGTACACACGAAGGAGCAAAGGCTGAGTCGCTAAGTTCTAGTGCATCACATTTGCTTTGATACCAGTATTGGAGTAATTTACTGCATAGTTAGAAATTAAACTAGCTCAGTTATTACGCCTGCTCTTTCTAACCCTGAACAAAGTTTTCATGTTCAGACATTGCTTTAGTAGTCCGTCAAAGTTCTGCTTCTTAAATTCTAAAACAAATCGTCTTAACTAAGGAGAATCGCCTTTAACGTATTTTTACATTAGCTAAGCGACGACCTAGGCTATCTGTCTCGTAAATAAGGTAAATCTTCACATCTGAATCCTTTTTTGCGGAAATTTCACTTGTCGTCCGAAAATAATGCAAACGAGAAGTCAAATGCAAAATTTTCCGCGAGAGGGGCTCGAACTCAAAACCCTTTCTACACAAGACCGCGATGCTAACCGCTGCGCTATCGCCACACGCTGTAACGGGCGATCGAAAAGCTTGACTACTTGGGTGCGATCGATGCACACAGAGAACCGATGCGAAGGATATCATATTCCGGCCTCTAAGTATAGCAAACTTGAAGGTACAATGGAAAATATGAAAAAAACTTCTCCAGCAGACCATCGCTGCGATGGAAAAAGTGATGACTTCAATGCATGCGCATGGACCGCCTAAACAAGAACAGAGGATGCATCTAGCAGAAGTACAGGCCGCCATAGTGGACAACATAGACACCGGTGAAACAACTTCAGACAGATCCGATGACCAAGCAGTCACACCATCCGTTTCGAGCTCTAGGCCAACTGCAGCGAAGGCTACCAAAACTGTACTTCAGAACTCCCAACAGGGCGGTGAACATGGGGTAGTTGTTCAAGGGTTGCAAGAAGCAACTTCAGACAGTTCTGAAGACCAAGAAGTCACACCACACAGTTCTAGCTCCAGGCCCACTGCAGAAATGTGGTGAAAACCTCAGCTAAGGGCGCACGACACCGAGAGGATCATGAATACTGTCTAGTTTTACAGGGCTTAAAAGAAGCCATTTCAGACCGCACAAACAACCAGAACGATCCGGATTTGGTTTCCTTTAACGATGTCCTGAGCGATCTGTTCCCGCCAGGTAAAGAATTTGAAGTGCTCAAGTCATTTCGTATCGGGAAAAGGCTGGCAGATACTGCAGAAATGACCCGACCCAGACCGCTAAAAATAGTATTTAAAAACAAGGAACATGTTTAGGTAATCCTGTTTGAAAAAACTAACCTACGTCACGCGCATAAAGAGGTTTAATTCAACCGGACTACTCCCTGGAGGAACGGCTGAAACGCTGAGAACTAGTAGCGGAACTACAGTCGAGGAACAAGAATGGCGAGGTAGGCCTGAAAATCTTCAACGGGAAGATAATTCCGAAAAAAAAACATTGAACCAAACCGTAATACTCAGAACGATGGTCAGGACGTGACTGTCACAACCGGATTACACCGTAAAAAGAAATTAAAGTTCATGTACACCAATGCACAAAGCCTGCTCTCCAAATTAGATGATCTTAAGATTATAACGTGCCAACTGGAACCTGACGTCGTCTGCATAACAGAAACATGGTTGTCCACGAAGGTAGGCGACCAGGAACTTGCTCTGCCCGGGTTTCAAGTTTTCCGAAAAGATAGAGTCCGGCGTCAAGGTGGGGGTGTGCTAATCTATGTTAGACACGGCCTGCTCGTGTCCGACCAATCCGAAAACATTTCGGGCAATATAGAGGCGATATGGCTCACCATTAGAACACCGTGGTCACAGAGCCTTGACATCATGGTGGTCTACCGCCCACCATCAAGCAACCAACAGTCAGACAATAGTCTGATAGAAGGAGTCGAAGAAATTGTCATGGTCATGTTAGACTTTAACGCCCCATATCGACTGGAATGTGAGTTCTGTGCCCGGCTCAGAAGTAAATTTCGATCGACGACTCCTGCGCACAGTACAGGCATCTTTCCTAACGCAGACCAGACTACGCGAAGGGCAACAAGCTAATTGCTTAGACCTAGTACTTACCAAAGCACCTGATAGCGTGGACATTGTAAACTGTTTACCACCTCTCGAAAAAAGTGATCACGTAGTGCTACAGTGGAAATATTCACTCTTCTCTTCTCTGTGCGGTAACCAGACGCAACATCCGGAGAGGGGACTTTACACAAATGAAAACCACAGTGAGCGAGATAGACTAAAACGAACTTTTCACCGGGTGCGTTCTCGGTGATTTATCGGAATTTAAAGCCGTACTACACGGATTTATTACCGATTTCTGTCCAATCACGGTAAAGAAAGTAACAAATAAGCCTCGATGGCTACCGCCGACGCTAAAAAGGGATGTAAACCGCAACGGAAGGATGTTCAAAATCTATCGCAGAGAGAGGACCCCCGAATCATACAATAGGTATAAGGTGCAGAGAAAAAAGGTCAAGAGCCTGATACAAATCAGCCGCCAAAACTTAAAGAGTAATCTAATCAACCGTGCAGTAGGAAACCCAAAGCTTTTGTACAGCAACGTTAGACAAGGTACTCGAAATAGAGACCCTATTCCTCTGCTAAAAACAGACGACGGTGTAGAAATTTCCGAGATTAACGAAAAGGCGGAACATCTATCCTGCTTCTTCCAGTCGGTCTTTACGAGATAGTCTGAGTTCACCGCTATTAACTGCAGTGTGGGTGTGATCCAGGCCATAGACTCGGTTGCACTCATGGAAGCTACTGTTCTGCGAGAACTGTAGAAGGGGGGCAGCACGAAGCAAGACCTGATCAGTGCCATCCCAGACTCCAAAAGAAGCCTATCTCTGGTGATGGTAGCGGAAACATAAAGTCAAAAACTATTCCTAACAACATCTCGGGGTCTTCCAATAGCATTAAGACAGGAAATATATCACGGGTTTCCCTTGACCGACAAAACTGCAGTTGTTCAAGACGAGTCAAACGGAACTTCAGGTAAGGTATTACAGAAGTCGTCCATAAGTCGGAAAAACAGCATTATCATACAAGGTGCTCCTGAGTCCACGTTTGATAGTGAAACGGAACGAGTTGCACACGACTATGATCGGATACACGAATACGTCAGCGCTGTCCTAAGGAATGGAGAAACATATACCGTAAAGAAAGCCTTCCATCTGGGTAAAGCAGACCTAGGCCGCGACCTACAAACAAACGCAAAGCCTCTCAAAGTTATATTCGATAACGAAGGCTTGGCATCAAAACTGCTAAAAGGAAAAACGGCCTTACGAAATTCGCACAAGCAAGTGTTTTTTTCAGCCAGAATACGAGCCGAGAGAGCGGATGAAAATGAGGCAACTAAGGATAGAATTGAGGGAGAGGACCGAAAGCGGGGCAAAGGGCCTGAAAATAAAAGATGGGCAAATAATACAAGTCAAGGAGCCCTTCCTCTGGCCAAAACCTGTCACGATGAATGTTGGGCCTCACGAAGTAAACTATCACTAAAGATCTTAACCGCAAATGTACAAAGCTTGTTTAACAAGCTGGACGAACTAAAGAACTTGGTCAATGAGGTGAAACCAGACATAATGGCTTTAACTGAAACCTGGCTTTCAAAAGTTATCGCTGATTCTGAATTATCACTAAGAGGATATCAGCTTTTTAGGAAAGACAGAACAACTAGGGGAGGAGGGCTTATAGTCTATGTCACTTGCAAGCTGACAGCCACGGCTGAAGTACCGGTCCCAGCACGGGATGTGGAAATGCTAAATATTACTATATCTGCTAAGTACGCCAGGCCACTGACGCTTTCGGTGACATACCGCCCGCCAAACCATTCTCATGACCAAGACACTATCCTCATAGCAGAATTGTATAAGGTTAGTGAGTAAAAAGACATCCTCATCGTTGGGGACTTTAACGCTCCTGGTGTTGACTGGCAGACATGGACTGCACAGGGTCTTCAAGACAACTTCAATCACAAATTACTACAATGGGCCACAGCCAAACTGCTCTGCCAAACCGTCGCGTTTGGAACGCAAGCTAGGGAAGGACAACAGTCGAACTGTCTCGACCTTATCTTTACGCGAGAGGAGGAAACTGTGATTGACCTGCAGGATCGACCCCTATTAGGGTCAAGCGAATATATTATGCTGTATTTCGAGCAGTCGCTGTACTCAAAAACCCTACTCCTCCGACACATGGGAAAGTAACATTTGGAAGGACGACTACTCACTTATGAGAAGAGAAATGTCAGAGGTATCATGGGAAACAGATCTCCAAGGTAGGGCAAATGAACAGTGGATGACCTTTAGCTCAACGTTGAAAAGGACTCTCTGTCTCAACTGTCCCTTCAGAAGAAAGACAAGTACGAATCGCCCGAAGTGGATGAACTCAAACTTGCAGGCCGCTTTCAAAAAAATAAACCGCTTCTGGAGACGCTACAGATTAACCGGCTCCGGTAAACACTTATGTGAGTATAAGCAACAACGTTACATTTGTAAAAGAGAAGCTACTAAACTGCGCAAGAAATACGAGGTGAACATCTTACACAAGTCGCTGGAACACCCCAAGATCTTGTACGGTTACATACGAAGCACAAATAGACCTCAGGAACTGATATCTGCCCTAAGATCAGCCGATGGACAACTGGTGACCGAAGACCAGATGAAAGCCTCCCTCCTCTCCGATTTCTTTGAATCCGTATGCACCCGAGAACCTACAACTTTTGCTGACGGTCCGTCCGCTCATCGACCGATAACTGCACCCTTACCCTCCTCCTTATTGCCCAAAATAGAGGACCTAGAGTTTTCACACAACACTGTCAGGGCCGAATTACTCCAGCTTAAGCCTGCCAAATCACCTGGGCCGAACAAAATTCCTGCACTAGCACTAAGAGAATTAGCTAAAGAACTATGCAAACCCCTGGCTGCCATCTTTCAGAAATCTTTTGACGAAGGCGAACTCCCAGAAGAATGGAAGTGGGCAAACGTCACCCCGATCTATAAGGGAGGTTCACGACTTGATTACGTAAATTACCGTCCTGTCAGTCTAACTTGCATTGGGTGCAAAGTAATGGAGCGCATTATTAAGAAGCATTTAATGTATTTCCTCGAAAGCAACAAAATACTATGTGATGGACAGCACGGCTTTCGCCCAGGACGCTCTTGCCTCACGAGTGCTCTTTACTCACAGGAGAAGTGGACAAAGGCCGCTGATAAAGGCTATCCAATTGATGTTATATTCTTCGACTTCAAAAAGGCCTTGGATAGTGTACCACACAGGCTTCTTCTGCAGAAGATTTGGGACGTGGGAATCAAAGGAAAAATGTATAAATGAAACAATAGTTTCCTGTCCCTCAGAGAACAGAGGGTCGTTGTCGGAAACTCAACCTCAGAATGGACAATGGTCGAGAGGGGTGTACCACAAGGCTCAGTTTTGGGTCCGCTGCTCTTCCTGATTTACGTAAACGACTGTCTCAATGAGCTTGATTGCGCAGCTGTCATGTTTGCGGATGACATAAAAATATGGGCTGAAATTAGGTGTGCCGACGACGCAAAGAGAGTACAGTCGAACATCGATATACTGGTTATCTGGCCGTCCACGTGGCTTCTTAACTTTAATGTATCCAAGTGTTTTGTTCTACACATAAGCCCGGGGCGAAAAGTGCCACCGAAACACAGTTATTTTATCAATGGTACCGCATTAAACGAGGTTGAGACACACAAAGATCTAGGTATATGGGTAACCACGAACTTGATGCAAACAGAGCACTGTAAAACGTCCGTCCAGAAGGCAACAAGTACCCTGCACTGGATCAGACGAGCGTTCAAAATCTTTCCACCTGAACTCTTCGGAAAAATATTTGGCACCTTTGTGAGACCACATCTTGAATACGGAATGCCAGTTTGGACACCATGGTTGAAGAAAGATGTGGAGCTTCTTGAACAAGTGCAACGCAGGGCGACAAAGATGTTCGACGGTCTCAGGGACTTAACATATGAGGGGAGAGATTGATAAAACTTGACCTTTTTCTTTGTCTTACAGGAACGTTCAGTGCAGCCTGCTCTGGACGTTCCGGATAAGCCGCGGCCACATTTCCTCCCTAAAATTGGAGGATTTCTTCCAATTAGATACCACTACTCACCTGCGTGGCCATCCTTACGAGGTCACAAACGAACGCACCCGATTAGACCTCCGAAAATATTTCTTCAGTCAACGCGTGGTCCGGCCTTGGAACTTGCTACCAAGCGAGACGGTTTCCGCTGACACAGTTGCGGAATTTAAAAGAAGACTTGATGTGATTTTATTTGACAAAAGGTGCATTTTACAACACGATTCCCTACTGCCAGCACTGTGAACAATTTTTCTGGCTTTAGACCGTTTTCATTCTTTTCCGTGAACATTCACTCGAAATTCTGTTATGATATCATATGTGCTCACCCAACTGCACATTAACTGTAAGAATAACCTTGTTTACGTTACATTAATAGGGTCCTCAAGGGCATTTCTTGCCTGTTACCCTTAAAATATACATATATACATCAACTTTTACACCTTAAAGAAACGAAGTCGTCAGGTCCGGATGAGATACCTGCAAAGCTATTAAAAGAGCTAGCCATAGAGTTGGCGGTACGCCTGTTCCTAATCTTCCGAGCTTCTCTTAATGCTGGAAAAGTGCCACCCAACTGGAAGGCAGCGTGGATCTCCCCAAACCACAAAAGTGGGAGTCAGGTGACCGCAAATAACTATAGACTGGTCAGCCTCACCTCAATATCCTGCAAGCTTATGAAACGCATAGTCAAACGTGAGCAGATGCACTTTTTGGAGCAACATCAACTTCTTTCTGATAAGCAGCACGGATTCCGCAGGAGAAGGTCCTGCTTGACCAATCTGCTCTATTGTCTAGAACAAAGGACCCGAGCGATCGATGAAGGGAATACGGTGCATACAGTCTTCGTAGACTTCAAGAAGGCGTTTGACACGGTGCCTCATCAACGTCTCCCATACAAGCTCAGCCGCATAGGGGTAAAAGGAAACCTTTTGCAGTGGATCGCAATCTTCTTGACTGGTCGTACCCAGACCGTATGTATTTGGAATTTATATTTTTCAGCGTCGGTACGACACTATCCATACAAAATTAATTTCGAAAAAATAAAAATTCAAAAATAATTTGACAATATGTGCAAGTAGACGTAAAAAGTCGTAATTATATCAGCAGAAATTGTCCTTTTGGGGCAACATTTAGCAATGTTTTGCAGGTAATTTTGAACTAAAAACGAAAAATTATGGCAGTTAAAAAAAACTCTTACAGTGAAAATGGAGACAGTCTTCAACGGGCCTCCAAGTTCAAAATGTGTGCAAAAGAAAAAAACTGCTTAGGAAGATATTAGTAGAGCAGAAATAGGTGTGCATGGTCTGATGAAGGTGAGTATTCAACCAAAACTACAGCATTTTAGACTGAGTACTTCCACGTGGCTTCGTTTGATTCAGCGGTGGTTAATGGAGAACAGCGGTCGGCAGAGGTGGCATGTGAGAGCGGGGTTCCAAAGGGCTCAGTTCATGGCCCTTTTCTCTTCCTTATATATATATATTGATGACTGCATAAGCGGACTAGACTGCGAAATCGCAATGTTTGCTGATGACATAAAGCTTTGGAAGGTCATACGCAACCAAGACGATGAATTAAACCTCCAGGCAAATTTGCATAGGCTAGAGCAATGGTCGACCTTTTGGCTTATGTCATTCAATGTGGCCAAATGCAACCTAATGCGCTTTGGTAGAACCAGCACTACGCTTCGGAGGGTGTATTACCTGAATCACACACCGCTACCAGATGCAAAAGCTCAGAAAGACCTGGGAGTGTGGTTCACGCCTTCACTGAAGCCATCACTCCACGTCCGGAAAGTGGCTAAAACCGCAATCTCGAGCTTGTATCTAATCAAGCGCACCTTTGCTTAGTTTGACAAAATTTTATTTGGCAAGGTATTCGGCACGTTCGTGCGACCTCAACTGCAATTTGCCATCTAAGCCTGGAGAACTTAGACAGCCAAAGACAAAGAAGTCCTCGAAAGGGTACAAAGACGCGCAACAAAATTAAAACGAGGCCAACGGAACCTCCCTTTTTTCTAACTATGACGTCTCTGCTCACTATGCGATCTGCGCCAATCGTGTCTGAGGACGCATCTACCGCACCAATTGTCCTAGGCTGCGTGGCCCTGTCAAACCATTTCTCGTATCGACCAACTGCTGACGACATGGCGGGTTCCTCGGCTCTTGGCACAGCAAAGGCGTATCATGGTCGCATCTCTGGTCTTCGGGACGTTCTCGTGACTCCGAGGTTTCCTCCTCGTATGGTCCTTCGGATGTAGATATTACTTGTTATGGACGCCATGGCTGCTGTCAACATTCACAGAAGCATCATGCCCCTTTCATTCACATACTTCCCCCACGAGCGACAGTTTGTCTCCTTAAAGCCACAAATGACAATCCATTTTGAGTTATGAGCCAGCCTTAGGAGTTTTTTCACTGTCTGCTCTTCTTCCTCAGTTACACTGCTGGCTCGTGTAAACTGGGTGTGAGTTTATTACTTGAAACAAGCGAGTAGTCGTCTGAAATTGTGTCAATGACTTCTTTGGAATGTTCGGCTATGCCGATGCATTTCTTAAATCCTATGTACCAAGAAGGAGTTCAAAGGCGTTTTCCTATATTTCCTTGAATATATTTGACTTGACTTGACTCCCGACCCCACAACCCGTCGCCGTCGTACTTGTATCGCTTCCCCTCGCATCATGCCAGCACTCCCTCGTCGGTCCCCTGCATTTGCCCCCAGCGCTGCGCTCCCCACCGGTGATTGAACGGACATGAGAGAACGATCCCCACTCCAGATGGTACATTTATCCGTGTAACGCATTTCCTTACTGTACATTATATATCATCCGTGTATGCATACATTTATATCGAGTAGAGTAGATTCTGTTCATTCCTTCGATATTTTGTCATAATCTTTCCGTTCGTAAGCTTGGTCTGGCGTTTATCAACTATGTTCGCCGCTCCCAATGACCGAAACATCTTCAGGTCTCTTATCATTCCATGTGTGTGTGTGTGTGTGTGTGCCGATCTCGATATCCTCGGCTCGTTTCACGCTTGCATATGGTCAAATTTCACTCAAACAGCATTAAAGCCTGCGTGAGAGAATTTTAAAATGAATGAATTTGAATCTATTTAGCCTATAAAAACAAACACAGTTTTATCTAATTTAATACTATTCGATCAGTTATGCCACAATTACATATTATTTGGGCACACTAGCCAAGAATAAGATGCTTGATCTGAAAATACCCTACGCAGAAATGTGGGGGTATGGATATTTAGAGGGGCTCTTCAAATCAATTTTGCCGATTTTTTTTCTCCACTGGTCTCTGCTCCATTTATAACAATACAGCACCGAGCAACCAATTAGAAACTGGAACTGCAAATGAATTTAACATTTTCATGCTCGTTGGCCGCATCTGCAAGATAACAAGCAAGTCTGAGTTTGTTCGAATCTGGGCACAATTCACATCATTTATTTGACATCTGCCGAAGCCTGGATTTTCAACAAAGACGAAGAAGATTTTTAGAATAGGTGCAAGCCACATCATCCTCGATAAAGGCCCCTTTTACTTATCTTTGCTTGAAACGTGCATAAGCAATCAACAAAACCAATTTAACCCAAGTTTATATGTGGAAAAGGTAGTCATCAGCTACCTACTTTAGATATAACACATAGGGTCCAGGGTTCGGGGTGTGGTTCTACTCCTCACTTAAGCCATCATTCCACAGCCTGAAGGTGGCCAAATCCGCAATGTTGAGCTTGTATCTAATCAAGCACGCCTTTGATAAGTTTGATAAAGTTGTCTTTGGCAAGGTCTTTGGCACGTTTGTGCAACCCCAACTGAAATTTGCCATTCAAGCCTGGAAACCTTGGACAGTCAAAGACAAAAAACCTTGAAAGGGTACAACCACTGGCAAATAAGTTAGTGCGAGGCCAAGCGTACCTTCCTAACGAGACACGACTGACCAATCTTGATTTATTCCCTCTGGATTACAGACAGCCGCGCGGTGACCTGATACAGGCATTTCGCATGCTGCGGGATCAAAATTGTTGCCTAGCATCCAACGATTTCTTTGAGCTGCCCACTATTACTAGATTGCGTGGACACACTCTCAAGCTACGTGTGACTGGGGCAAGAAACTTCTTCTTCTTCTTCCTCTTCTCTAAGAGGGTTATCCGGGCATGGAATGCTCTACCCGCATACATTGTCATGTATGGACCAGTGTGGACACGTTTAAGATGCAGTTAAATCAGCATAGAAAAAGACACTATCTGTAATGAAGTGAGCTAATAATATTGAAGTCCAACCATTTGTTAAAAAATACTGCCTGCTAATTTTCAGTAATATGTTTGTTAATAATAACTGATTGCAATTTCAGTCCTCTGGTTCCCACGGGCATACGATGGGCGCATCTCCGACACCGTGACCACCGCAGTCATCTCCCCGTGTAACCCTTAGGATATTTACCAACCGCGATGGCGTCCTTCTGACAAGATCCAAACACTTTCGGCAGCTGTACATCCGATTTACATGTTGTCTTCGCCCCCCTCCCACAGGCGACAGTTTTTCTCCTTAAAATCCTACAAATGCCATTCAATAACTAAACTTACGAATGATGCCTGAGGAGATTTTTTACTGTCTGCCCCTACCGCAGTTCCATTACTGGCAATGCCACATGTTCTGCGTGATAGTTATGTACAAAAAGGAGGTTCAAATGTATTTACCTATATTTCCCTAATAAAAGTGAATTGAACTGGATTATCATGAAATGTACCGGCCGTAAGGTTGACGTGAATGTCCCTGTAAATTTTCAGAGAAAACAATATATAAAGACTTATTTGATTGCGCTTGAATATCATACTGTCACCTATCCTTTTGGTCATTTTTACAAGTGTTTTTAAATTTGGCGACCTTGTTATAGTACACTGTTTCTGTTAGCTCTCCATGGTACTGCGGCTGTAAATATATGTATTCAGCCGCGCCGCACTGACTTTTGCACGGTTAATTCAGGTTTGGGAGTTTATCCACATTTCCAGATTGCTTAGTGCCATGTAAGTTCAAAATCGTAAACTTTGCATTCTTTAGATCATTAAATCTTTTTGCTTTCGCATGTGTCATTTATGTATAAGTTTGTCCACCCCTAATAGCCAAATTTAGCGATCGCTTGTCTACGTATACTAGTCTACGGTAGTTTACTACTGTAGTACGACCTAGCAACCACTGCAGAAGTTCAGCGTCAAAAGGCTGGGCAAGCTGTGCTTGCCTGAACTGACAGTCCTCTCCATTAAGGCATCGATTCGTGACAGTAGGGACTTTGAGACAGCCGTAGAGGGCAAGTTTCTATCAAAATATTCAGGGAGTTGACTCCCAGATAACACCAGAAAAATGAGTAGCCATTAACTGGCAAGGTATTTTCTTTTGTTAGCGTTTGGCTAGGTGGCTGAGTTAAGGATGAACACAATACTTATTGAGATACGATATGTTTCATGGTGCACCCAACAGGCCTCAGTAACTTCGAAGCGGCCGTACTCAGCAAGTGGATGCGAAAATTTTAATCAAGTGCAGCCTAATCTGTTCTCCAAGTCTCCTCATAAGACCATTGGAAAGCGAATGTAATTGAATTAGACATCGGTCAATTAGACTGTCGGAAACATTAAGTTAACTACGAATATGAACTATTTGGCACATTGTGCCAACCAATGCATTATCAAAACAAGGCATGTGATAGCTGTTAGTAAGGCAAATAACATCTTATGAAAGGTTTCTTGAGGCATTGCAGGAATCTAAACAAAATTTCTACCGGTTTCAATCTTCAGTACGTAAGGACTCTTAACAACCGTTCGATTTTGAATTAGTATCCAAATTTTTGTTATGTTAATACCTAAATACCGTCCGGCAATAGCAAGAAATCTGCCAAATGTTCAGCTGGTAATCGCGTTAGTTTACAAATATGTGTTTTACCTCTTGATACTTCAAGTCGAGGTTTGTTCGACTCAAAGAAACTTTTATAAGACCCATCTCTCTCGCAGAATTCGCCGTTCCCGTGAACATTTGCGTTATTGTTAATGCTCATCAAAACCAGACAACTAAATAGTTAAAACCAGCAGGGAGACAATCAGTTAGTAATAGTGTGTCTAGAAGTCTTAGACAAATTACTTTGTTTAGAAAAATAAAATTAGACCATATAATTATGTACTAACCCACAGTGGATAGTTGGTTTGCTTGATGTTTTTGCTCATGTTGAAATTGACACATTTAGCATTTACCGAGCCTCCGTACTAATGAAGCGAATTCGATAGTAGTTTAAAGACAGGTAAGCAGAAATATGGAAGCAGGGTCAGTTATCAGTCTTGCGTTCGGTGTATAAAGAATCACATGTGAACCTTGACTAAAACAAGATTTTCGAAAAGAGTTGGCCCCTTAACATCATTGCATTCAAATCTAGGGATTTGGTGTGGTACCCCACTAGTAAAAGCGGCAAGGGCAAACCCGAGTGTGCGTTTTCTTTCCTGTAAGTAGAAACATACAACAAGCAGATCGGTGTTTACAGTTTCCAGTTTCCTTTAGCTTATATAAGATATGTGATTGTAATCCACTACCCCTCACATTATTTCAGCAATTTACATAAGCTTGATTTTTTATCCTCTATACTCGGAAATCAACTTTATTCTAATCGGACAAATTTTCCGGTATTTTTAGCCTCCTTTAGAGACTTTCGGGTTTTTTTGCAAGAAAAACTAATAAATCTGCAAATTACTCTGCATTAAGATAGATTAGATCAACTAACTACTGTCTTAATATTCGATTCTCGCAAACGAAAGTGAGGGTGTGCCTTCCCATTCTGCCATTAAACAGGAAGCGTATTTAAGTACGATGTCATTTTTGGCCATTCGTATTCGATCTTTTTTTCATTCAAAATGCTTATTGATACATTGTTAAGATCCCCTTATACTTCAACTTTGCCTAAAAGATTCTGTTCAATATTCAAACTTGTGGTTATCTATAAACTATTACAGTCAATAATTTGACCAAGTGGCTACCTTCATCGGTGATTAGTTAATAAACGGCTAGCAAAATCTTCGAAGAAATGCATGCAGCGGTCACGAAAACCTTGACGCTGAATTTATAGTAAGTACATATGTGACAATAGTTATTATTGAGGCCAACTTTGGGCCACTACTTCAGTCCTTCTTACTATTTACTCTATCATGTTATATATTTTCTGATCGCTTATCTAGCTCCAGTAGCTTGGTGTTGCCTGTCCGTTAAATAGGAATCATTATAGCTTTGTTGCAAATGATAAGCCTTGGATCATAACTAATGTAGTTGACATTAACTTCCGGTGCAATTGAATTTCTACCAGTTGTTCGGCTTTGTTATCCGAAGAATGGTGGAACCTGACAGTGAGACAGTTTGGGCAACAGAACTGTGGTTCACGATTTATTCTAATGGATTATGCTCCATTGGCAGTCTTCACCATTTCATTCTTTTCGTTTCTGGAGTATCGCAATTGGCAAACTTTCGCCTCCATTAAAATCTATTAACTGGGTTAATATTTGAAAATACTCGTACTTTGGCAATCAAGCGCAAATTTACAGATGACCGACCAACCGCGTACCTCCTTTTCCCCTAGTACTAACTCATGAGCGGTTTATTTATTGCGTATACCTAATAAGACTGTGAACATGTCTGATTTGGCCGACCTTTATGTTCCTCCCAGTCCGTGTGTGCGTGTGTGCTGCAGTGATTTCCATATAGGCTTCCACAAATGCCCTGTCCAAATCCGTCGGATCCACGAATCATTTTCATATCATGACGAGAAATACCAAATAGGGGTTTCGTTGGCCTCTCAATTATCGCATTCAGTTAGTCAACGACATTGAATTGAAAGCAGCGCTACTATGTACATTGAGTGGATCAGAGCGGGCCTTTGAACTGACAACACCATGAGATATTGTACGTTCTACTTAAAACAAAATCGATGTTCTTCATTCGAGCACCAATGGCCGAAAACGTCTGTTGTGTTCCATTTGTACAGCCCAGCATGGACATTCCTCCAACGTGCTTATATATTTTGATTGGTATCTGGTGACTGACGCATAAGCACCTTCAAGTACGCGTTTGACTCGTCTTTTTCGATGACAATGTCGTCCGTATCCTATGCGTTTTGCTAAGACTTTTCTTTCTTTTCTTTAAACTGGCTTAGATTATCTGTTGGAAGTGTATTGCTCTGTCCATAGATGCAACTTAAGAACACACGTTTCCACAGCCTTTATAGGTATTATAAATGCCATCCAACCTTTATGTTAGGAAAGCGACGCTGCGACGTATTGAAGTAGGACGGATGGCGCGGTACAATCTTGTCCTTGTGTCGAACAGCTGTGAGTGGTTGATGCCAAAAATCTGGCACTGGCGGAACTTTTTTGCTTTTATCATACTGAGACATTCATCCAGAATCATGTAGATATCCTTTCACGTGACCCTCCTGTTACGATAAACAGAGTTGAACGCTACCACACAGACAACAAGAGCTTACGACCATAATTATCTGCTACTTAGGGCAACATTTAAGAATGCACAACACTGCGAATACTTTATCGGTACCTCTAGGCATAACTTTATTGTACCTTCCCCATTTTCATTCACCTTAAACACAAGTGAGAAGCCAGCTGAAGGCGGGTTCCCCGGGAAAGGAGGGTTACCCGTTAGCCAAGCTGCAGGCTACCTGGCGCGTCCACGGGTGGCGGATAGTGGCGCGGCCTTCAGTGAAGGTTAGCTGCGAAATAAGCAGGCTCCCGAGTCTGGCGAATAAGCAATCGCGGTCGCAGCAGCGACAGTGTTACCCTGGCGCGGTGGGCTGAGGTCTGGCGCACGGACTGCCTTATAAAATGCCGCAAGGCCCAATGACGACACTGTGACATGGCAAGCGTGAACCACCATTAAATAGAGTTGCTTGCCACCAACACCACTGCCTTGTGGTTAGGTTCTTGAGCAAAGGTGCTAGAGGAGCGGCCGTTGGGGACCCGCCTGTATTCAAAATTCCCAAGAAACTTCATAAACATGTCAACTTACGATTCTACAACCCATGCTACGGCGTCCGTGGGAACCGACGTACTCCGCAACCCTTGTCCGGTGGTGCGGGCAAATAATGTGCAAGCTGGACTGCAAAACAAAAAACGGACTCTTAGTATTGGATGCTGGAATGTGCGAACATTTCTGGAATCTGGTACTCAAAGTCTGACAGCGCACAGTCTCCATGAATATCACGTGGATGTTTGTTGCTTGTCAGAGGTCCGACTCCCCGACTCAGGCGCCCGAAAAATCAAAATCCCGGGGGTCGATTCTTATTTCACCTTGTATCACAGCAGTCCGAGTGACTCATCTGGTAGACACGGTGTGGCTATTGCCCTCTCGGAAGAAGCTAACCGGGCACTACTAGCATGGGAACCAGTCAACGACCGAATGGCCTATGTTCGACTAAAAGGCCATTTTACGAACATCTCGGTCGTATCTGTGTATGCACCTACGTCGGCGGCTGAACAGCAAGAGAGACATAATTTCTACTCGCAGCTGCAGGAGCTAGCTGAACGACTCCCTCGTCGAGATCTGCTAATTGTTGCCGGGGATTGAAATGGCCGGACTGGGCCCGGTGACCCGACAAACAGCCACCTTCTTGGTCGTTTTGGGCTTGGCTCTCGAACGGACAATGGTGAGAGGATGCTGCAGTTTGCCGAACAGAACCGACTGTTTGTTACCAACACATGCTTTCAGCATTGTCACACACATCTACTGACTTGGTATTCGAACGACGGCCGTACCGCCAGTCAGATCGATTACATTCTAGTTGGTTCACGGTTTCGCAGCTGGGTCCACGATAGCAGGTCGATGCGAGGTGCCGAAACTGGTAACGTCCACGGGTCTGACCATCTTCTCATTTGCACGCGCCTGAAGGTTCACCTCTCATCTGTGCCCAAACTGTCACGTGCCAGACGCCTTGATGTCGCAAAGCTCCGGCAAACCAACACTATCGAGGCTCTAGGCACAGAAATTCAGTCCCGTCTTATGATCCAGGCTGACAACGAGGGCAGTAAGAAGTGGTCATCACTGAATACATCCATCTATGGGACAGCTGAGAAGATTCTCGGATTCACTCAGCGGCACCGCAGTGACTGGATCATCGGAAGAACCCTGCAGCTATCGGCCGAGACGACTCGAGCCAGGTCCCAGAACGATGCCTCCTTCCGCCAACTTCGAAAGCTGACAGCAAAGTCGGCTAGAGATGACCGGCAGAAGTATTGGTCCGAAACGGCGACTTCTATGGAGCAGGCTTCTAATGTTGGTGACACCCGAAAATTGCACTAAATAATACGCCAGGTTAATGGTAAGCCCCCGACACTCTGTGATTCTGTTCGCGATGTGAATGGAGGATTTATTGCCGACAACTCGGTTAAGGTTGATCACCGGCGTGAACAATTCGAGCTCCTACTCAACTTTGACGAACAACCCATCACACCCTCCCTCTCCTCCACAGCGGAGTTTCAATCCCCTCCTGCCTACGCAGTGTCGTGTGACATCCCTTCCGAAGACGAAGTTACGGATGCAATGCAGAGGCTACGCAACAACAAGGCGTGTGGAGAGGACGGTATTCCTGCAGAAATCTACAAGTCCTGTGGCGACACCCTGGCTTCTCGGCTCCATGAGGTGATTATACAGGCGTGGCGAGAAGAGACCGTTCCCGATGACTGGGGCTCAGGTATCCTTGTGCCTGTCCACAAGAAGGGAGACAGGACAAGATGCGAGAACTACCGTATCGATGTTGCTGCAAAGATCTTCGCTGTTGTTCTTCTCAGGCGCTTCCAGTCTGTACGTGACTCCAGGACACGATCCAACCAAGTCAGATTCCGAGCTGGGCGTGGATGTGCGGATCAAATATTCACACTGAAGCGCACTCTAGAATTCCGCCATAACTACCAGCAACTGACGGCCGTTTGCTTCGTTGACTTTGCCGCCTCATTCGATTCCATCCATCGTGAGTCCCTGTGGCGGATAATGGAACTGGATGGAGTGCCGACCAAACTCATTGCGATGATTAAGGCCTACTATCGGTCTACCACCGCACGAGTCCTGGTCCACAACAATCTCTCTCAGCCGTTCGCTATCCGGTCTGGTGTTCGACAGGGCTGCGTCCTTTCGCCCATTCTGTTTAACTACGTCATTGACTGGCTTCTCGGCAAAGCCCTACATAAAGAAGACGGTGTTGAACTTGCACCCGGACGCCGACTAACTGATCTTGACTACGCCGATGATATTGCGCTGTTAGCCTCAAACTTTGATGGTCTACAGTCAGTAGTGTCACGGTTAAATGAGATCGCTATGTCGGTAGGCATGTCCATAAATTTCTCGAGCTGCATCCCTGACCAGGAAAAGGCACCCCCGGTGATTAATGGCCATCAACTTGAAGAAGTAGACAGCTTTAAATACCTCGGGGCGAGGATGCTACGGAATAGGCAGAGCAAGGACAAAATTGTCTCCCGTATCTATGCTGCTCGCTGGGTTTTCTTAATCCTTCGAAAGCACCTATGGATCCGACGTGACATCTCCATCGCCACGAAGATTCGTGTATACCGTGCATCTATCCGGTCAGTCCTCCTCTATGGATGTGAATGCTAGGCTGTGCGCGCTGAAGATGAGCGAAGAGTAGAGGTCTTTGACCATCAGTGCCTGAGGACGATCCTGCGAGTTAAATATAGCGACTTCATCTCAAATGAGACAGGTCGCATCCGCTGTGATCGCATCACGAGGATATCTCAGGCCATTCAAGAAAGGCAACTGACGTGGTTGGGACACTTTCTCCGTCGTCCGCTCCACGAGCTCACCTATGCTTCCCTCGACCCGGCACCGCAGCCCACCTGGAAACGTCGAAGAGGAGGGCAACTGAAGACTTGGCTAGACACCGTCCGTCAAGACATGGAAGCAGTGGGAACCACAGCAGACGCGTCTACGAATCGTGTTCCTACCCGCCTACCCGGCGGCCAAGGTCTGCTACACTCATCTTTCTACGTTGGATCAACTCTCCCCTCCGCCCAATCCGTGTTTTTGATGACGGAACAGCTCCTCCCGGCCACGCTGCTCCGAATCCGCCTCCTCGCCGCCGGAATCGAGGCCAACCCTGGACCTCTCTGGTACTGCTCGTTCTACCGAGTCCGTCTGGGCCGCCGCGACTGGTCTGTACGTTGCGGCTCCTGCAATGGCTGACGCCATCTGCGCTGCAGTGGCCTCGCCACGGCTGCCGATTGGTCGCCCGCCTTCGCGTGTCCCAGCTGTCCCGTGCCCCCTCCGATCTCCATGCCTCCAGCCCGTCCAGTCCTGAACCCAAATCCTCTGGTCTCCGACCTTGCCTCACCATCTGGTCTTAAGATCTTACAATTCAACGCCAACGGCCTCCTTGAGAAGCTTGACCAGCTCCTGGCCTTCATGCGCTCGCACAACATAGCTGTGGCGGCTATCCAAGAGACAAAGTGGTCTAACTCCACTAAGGTCCCTTCCTGTGCCGATTACACGATTGTCCGTCGCGACCGCGGCCGCAACAAAGGCGGAGGTTTGGCCTTCCTGGTGGACAAATCCATTGCCCATCACCAGCTGCCCCTGCTTGGAGCCGATCCCACGGAAGTACTGGCGATTTCCCTTGACATTGGCCCGGCGCCGCTAACCGTCGTGAACGTGTACATCCCTCCAACTTCCAGTTGTTCTCCCGGTTTCACCGCCTCTATCGCTTTCTACTTACCCTCTGGAAACAGTCTGGTGCTAGGTGACTTCAACGCTCACCATGACCTGTGGTGCTCTAACTTGGCAGCCGACCCCCGAGGAGAAGCTCTGGCTGATGGAATAGAACACGCCCCCTTTGCCGTTCTCAACGAGAACAGCCAAACGCGGCTCCCGATCAACGGCGCCTCCAGCTCGCCCGATGTTTCCCTCGCCAGTCTCAGTCTGGTAGCCTCCACCATGTGGAACACAGAAATCAGCCTGGGTAGCGACCACCTCCCCATTGTGCTCGAATTGGCCACCGCCGCCGAGCGTATCAAGGCCCCCAACCGGCACTTCATTAATTTCAAGAAAGCCAATTGGGCAGCGTTCACGACCGAATGCGAAGCCGAGATCGATGGCCTACCGCCTCCCACCTGTGTCCACATGGCGGAGCGAGCCCTTCGT
>JAYGXS010000376.1:0-21609 GCA_036362985.1 Ligula intestinalis
GAGAGAGAGAGAGAGAGAGAGAGCGATATGCTTTACACGATATCCATATCTGTTACGGAGTAAGGTAAGCTTAATTTCCGCTTCTTCACAGGTGAGGTAGCGTGCTAGAAATGGGAGTATGGAGTGCTGATATGCGGATGTACGGCAGGATTTATGACGGAAGCCTCGGTGCACAGTACGAGAAGACTTCGCAAGTATTAGTTCAGGCTGGAGAGGGTGAGCGACTTCACTAAGGATACGAGCGATAAATTGCTCGACCATTTTACGGCGCATTATGCTGTCAGCCAAAAAAAAACATAGGAAACCCCGGCAGCCGAAGAGATCATTCGGAGGATACGTTTAAAAATGGCAAGATCTTTTTTTAAGTAAAACTGAAAAATAACTGGAGAGTGGTAAAGAATGAGGCGTCTTCTTACTGTTATTATTAGACACGTTCACTAAATTATTTTGACGACACTGCACGCAGGTAGTTCTTTGTGTATGTGTGTATAATCATTCCTCTAGGTGCCCATCTTGCGCATCTCTTGGAATTTATTCCTAACCATCTCCCTCCGATGAACGCCCGTCCGCTTTCACCTCTAGTAAAAAAACTGTTCTTGGTTCGTGAAGCTAGTTTTGTCGAGGGCAGCTAATGCCGCCTCGGATCGGGCAGATATGCGAGCCAATCAACCGTCGCCTTTCTCTGGTCAATTGCTCGTTCGCTTAGCTTCAATAGGATGCCTACAGCCGGCTGCAAAATACCGCCATATGGAGTGAAGAGTGTCTGTGCGCGTGCGTGCAGTCATTGTTAATCTTTGACTGCTGCTGTGCCCCCCCCCCCCCTCCTCCGCCCCCCTACCCCCAGTAGCCGCACCAACTGACAGGATAAAATATTCACGTGACCGGCGCCTCCCTTGACAGGGGTCGCTTATACAATCAGCGTGCTGACACAGTACAATGGGGGCTTACTGACTTGCAGGTCGAAAACCGTCCAGGCTGGCCTGAAGGGCGCCTGAGGCTTGTGCGGTAGATGCGCAGGCGCAAAAACCTGGGCCATATGGCTCACACGATGTGTCTTTTGGGGCGGCGCTGAGGCTGCGTGGGCGTTACTGATCCCTTTACCCTAATACGAGCGACAAATAATAGCCAGAAGCCCAGACGTGTGCTTGCATATCGCCTCATCAGTGCCCACCATTTATCCCTTGGTGTGTATGTGTAGCTGCCTTACTTCGGTGAGACGCTGCGTCTCTTGCAAGTGCACACCAGTGATGGCCAATCCCGTCTGTCCAAACCGACCAATCCCCTTCAAGGCTGACTTTGACTTCACCTCGCTGGAGGCCTGGGGAGGAATGCCTCGCTCGGGACGCCGCCCTCGCGGCCCTGAACATGCCCTTGTCCGGCCGCCAACTTTTACGCAAATGCTTCTGTGCAAAATACATCATGTTGCCAATTTGCGTCCAACTTCTTCCCTTTTTATAAGGAAATGTGCCTGGAGGTCGTAGGAGCTAGGGTCGCGGTATGTACTCCCGGTTCTACAGTACGAACTGAATAGTCAAAAATATGCGAGACGCAGGTAATTGAATAGAATGCGGAAAGACGTTTTCTGGTACGAACTAAAATTCGTGTAACATGCCGACATATGCGAAAGATTGATACTCTCTCCCTAATCGGCATTGAGTAAGGTTGTAATACTGATTATCATAAATAAATAATAAATAAATAAATTTTATATTTACCGTGCAGCCAGCCAGGTGGACAGCTGCGCATTAATTGGCTGGAACTAACGCGCGGCTTGAGCTGCGACCGGACAGGGGGAGCATAGGACATAGAAGAGATCGCGGCCTCTCTCAGCGGTTGCCAAATTGTGGGGCAAACAAAGGCAGACTGAGCCAGCGCGGTAGGTTCCCACTACACTGTCTTGACACCTGACACAAATGGGTGAGGGAAGGGGACATGCGGTAGTTGCTGCGAAAATCTTATATCGCCTTAATCTAATTCGTGCGCAAGTCACCTTCGCTGCATCATTCTGTTGCGGAGCCTACAGTAGGCAGCATCTAAATCGACTGTCAAAATGTCGTGATGGAGTTGAAGTCAGACACTCAGGCCTCTAGCAGTTTTCGTCCCGTTCTCGAGCCACTATATACGTACCTGTGGCATTCCTTCAGTGTGTGGGTAGCGAGCTGAGACAGTGGGCCACCTTTCTGCACTGCCCGTTTGTACTCCATAATTTGCAGGCGAAGTCTTAGTCTGATCTGCTCTGTATAATGGCGAGAACAGTTACGACCTGGAACTTTATCAACGACACCAAAAGGCTCACCTGCGCACTATCTGTCCTTCGTGTGCATCATTCGAGTACGCGTGGTAGCTATCTGAGGACGAACGATAACCACGCCGAGCTCTGTCGCAATACGTTCCATCATTTCTGACACGTTCTTCATGTAGGGAAGAGGGTGTGAGATAGATAGTAGTCTTACCGGATAATAGACGAAAGAGCATATCCCAACGGTTATAAGCTAGTTATTATGAAGGCCAAAGTGAAGGCCAAAGTGAAGGCCAAAGTGAAGGCCAAAGTGAAGGCCAAAGTGTTATGCATAATTTAATGAAGTGTTGAATGAGTAGAATATAAGTAATGAGTACCTGACTCCCAGACGAGTGCACTCCAGTCATGAGTGGGCCGGAGTCCAGAGTCGCATGCCGGTCGGTGTAGTCGCCTGTCGCTAAAAGTCTGCCACAGGCAGTAGGTCACCTGCATCGGGAGTGTCTGATCGTATTCAATCCCCACACCATGATCATTGTTGTGGACTGGCCTTGGGAAGTGGTTGGCCAGTGAGCCAGACAGAGGGTGACCTTAAACGGAGGTTTTGACAACCCGGGGCGCGCACGGGCTGGTGCACACGAGAGCCAGACACGCGGGGCATGTGAGCAGCGCCTGACTAGGAAATACACGGTCGCTACAAGGATACCAGAGTACTGGTAGCTATCCTCTGTTTGTGGGTTCGGAAGTAGCGGCTGACATACCTGTTGGAACATCCATTCCTTGCCAGTTGGTCCAGATCTTCCTTGCAACAAGAACCTGGGGCTCGCATATTCGCTTCTAATCGGGTTAATTTCTGAGAAAACCAAGAGGTCCGCCTGCGTGGCGTTAAGCAAGCACGTAACGCGTCGCCCAAAACGCAGGCACGGTGCCCTGTCAAACATCACGCAAAATCTTAGGTTTTCCTCGGATAGGACGCTGGTGTAGGGGAGAGAGAGGACAACGAAGGAAGTGGACAGTTTGGAGGCATCGGTCCTTACGGCAGCTTAGCGCACCCCCTACATTGATGAGACTGACGCGCTGGAACCTACAATGACGCAATAGTGGGACATCGCGTTCCTGTTGGTCAGGCTGCAATGCCCCCCCCCTCGGTGTGTCCAGCATGCTGTCACATCACAACTGCGACTACGAGCTTGGAACTTTAGATAAATATAATTAAGACTCCAGCTGATGACCAGCCTTCCGCCTTATCTACCGTACTCGCTCCCCAGCACAGCTGTTATAATCTACATGCCTTAGTTCTTTTTGTAGCAATGCTGCCTATACCTCCCCCCGAGCAGCTGCGTGACGAAATAACCAGCTCTCGCAAACCGACCAGTCACCTGGCCTCACCGTTGTTGACGAAATTATCCGAGTGGACTGCCCGAAAGTTGAACAGGCGACTAGATATCGATCAGGCGGTATGCGGACCTCCTGCCCGCGTGCACAGTCCTATGAAATTAAATTCAGACATAGGACCAAGTGGATAGATTTGGTATAATAACTATAAATGGGATGCTGGATGTTTCCTTAAATTTATTTCTGATGATTAACTCTTAGACAGGCCTGAGATACCAGGCAAACAGACCTGAGATTACAGCTGCCGAGCAGCCTTCCTCCTTAGCCAACGAAAACCCTTTCAACCGACTAATCACCTTCTGTGTAGATAAATATGCCTGTGCGGGGATTCACCACATTAACTTGTGTCGTTCGGGTTGGGAAAGACTCAACTTTATTGTCTTATCAACTATAATTGCTAGAGCTCATAGTAGCAATTCTACATCATCTAAAGTGACCAAAATGCGCAGTCAAAAGGACCCATTTTCAGCCTGTGAGTATCTGGAGACGGGTTTTGCCGCTCCTACAAGTAAAGCGTAGTCATACTACCAAATACACAGGCGGCTGACGGTAGAGTTAACCCTGTGCACAAATTTGTTGACCAGGTTGTCTGACTGTACACGTCCTGTGTCTACACTCAAAAGACACTTTTTTTCACAGCGCACCGAGTTTATCAGTCGACCCAAAAGATGCCGCGCCACTGTGGTTGACTTAAAGTGGGACTACGTAGGCGTGCGGTACGCGTTATGCGAAGACGTTCAGCCTCAGCGATCACAGTCTCCACTCTCATTCGCATCACTTTGTGTGATGTTTGGGTGAAGGGAGGCCTATCAGACAGTGCTTTTCCTCGTTCCTCTAAAATCCTCCTGAACCTCACCAGTGCACGCAAAACTGCCAACTCCTGGATTCACGTGGAACAGTAATTCGAGCAAGAGATGCGAGAAACTTCTGCAATACCCTTCAACGAATCTGGTGCAGTCGAGATAAACGAAACTACACGGCAGAAACAGTATTCCAGAGGCAGAAGTTTGAAGAGGCGACGCTCTCAACAGAACTCAGTCACACTGTTAAGTTGGACGATGACGAAATCCTCATAATAGGTGGCCTGCGCACGAGTCATTAGCCCCCTTGATGAGTCCCTTGCTCGTAGTTCAACGATAGTTGGAGTTATCACCTGTCCCCTACCCCATGTTCACAGCTTACCTGAATAGAGTAATTGGTCTCTGGATAGTACATACTTGAATACTACTCCCAATGGCAGTACCGGTAAGCTTAATTATCTGGTGATTGCCAAGTCAAAGAAAAACACTGATAACGGAAGTTCAGCCATTAAAGATATGTGTAAGAGGGATCACATAACTAATGCGTCTAGTGCGCACACCGGCGAGTAATGCACGAATGGTCCGTTTTATCAGACGTGTGGTGCTTCAGCAAGCGTATCTTGCAAGTACTTGCAAAATCTATCTGTTGCTGTTTCTCATAGTGGGCCCAAGGGCGAACCCGAGACGTCCAACGAATTAAATTCTTGCTCCAGTGACCGAGTATCCTTTTCCCAAACTAACTGTATCCACTACAATAAACCTTACGCAATATATGGAATGGTTGACAATTGACATGATAGTTACGTCGGTCCTCGAATAAAGGTTAGATGACAGTGGCTCCGTCTTACCGTGTTTATTGTAGCTTCGCTGTGAGATCGGCTCTTCTGTACACAAGCTTTGCCCTTTGTCCATCCCCAGTCGTCGCACTTTGAACTCACAATTGTACACGAGAATTTAGTTAGATACTGCGCCAAACACCTCCGCTATTGTCAAGTCATTACTGCACCCTCGGAATCGCGGGTCCAGAAAGATTAATAAACTAAAATGAAAATGTGTTTGTTTTCCTAGCTTGTTTCCTCAGTTGACACCGTCCGTAAATCAGCTTCGATTAAAAAGTTTTTCAATTGACTTTCCCCATTTAGGCGACTACTAATAACTGCGATCGTCACAGAAATCAAGAGGCCCTGACCAACATCTGGGCAACAGATACCAGTCGAAAGTGTGGCTAACTTTAATGATAAAGTGTGTGGCATTAGCTGTTCAAATAATCACGTCAAGCTGCATGACCTCGTAGACACCCGCTTGTTGAGGGAATCCAGACAAATTTATCCATGTCCTCACTGTGGGATTCGAGGCAAAGGGCCTGCAGCACCACTACCACCTAGGGCCTGATCTGAGGCCCCTTGCATCCTTGTCTGGCGCAGCCAACCAGAACCTAGCACTACATGTTCTTTCTTTTGATTGGTCTGGAACTCAACCTTCCTTTCGTTAATGCCTGCCTTGGACTGCGACCAATCACAGTCCGGTGTAGACGAACCGAATCGAGCCAATAGGCAGAGAAGATGGCGCTTGTTTTGTCGCTTTGCTTACCCCCGCTTTCTTCATCGCAGTAGGCGCGCGTGAGGTGCGTTTTTCCCAGGACCTTTTTTCGATGCATTCTGAAAAGTACTGTGCACTTTTTACGTTCATTTATATTCTCGATCTAGTAACTATCTGCTTTTTACTTCTATTCGCGGTTAGCTCTCTTTATTTATGCTTATCTTTTCCACCTGAAGAAGCCTTGAGCGGCGTGGTAACGACACGGGTTTCTCTTTGCGGCGGCTGCATTCGTTTATCAATTGGCACAGTTAACTGCTGACGGGAGCTTACTTACTCATTCCTGTTTGGCGTCGTGAAGTTACTAAGCGTAAAGTAAAAGTAAGATACACGGTCGCCTGACTGTTCTCCTGATCATATAGTACTTGTGCTTGTTACGGCTGTGATCATGCCTGATCAAGCCGGCCTCAGTGATGTCATGAACGCTCCCTCTCCATGCGTGGTGATTGGCGGCAGCGGATCTGGAAAACTCCACCCAGTCCCTTCTCCTGCGACGGAGACCGAAGATAGAAGGTCCAAGAACTGCTTCCATGTCTTGACGGACGGTGTCGAGCCAAGTCTTCAGTTGCCCTCTTCTTCGACGTTTCCAGGTGGGCTGCGGTGCTGGGTCGAAGACAGCATAGGTAAGCTCGTTGGGCGGACGACGGAGAACGTGTCCAAACCACCTCAGTCGCCTTTCTTGAATGGACTGAGATATCCTCGTGATACGATCGCAGCGGATGCGGACTGTCTCATTTGAGATGAAGTCGCTATACTTAACTCGCAGAATCGCCCTCAGGCACCGGTGGTCAAAGACCTCCAGTCTTCGCTCATCTTCAGCGCGCACAGCCCAGCATTCACATCCATAGAGCAGGACTGACCGGATGGATGCACGGTATACACGAATCTTCATGGCGATGGAGATGTCACGTCGGATCTATAGGCGCTGTCGAAGGATTGAGAAAACCCAGCGAGCAGCATTAAATACGGGATACGATGTGATCCTTGCTCTGCCCATTCGGTAGCAGCCTCGCCCCGAGGTATTTAAAGCTGTCTACTTCTTCAAGTTTATGGCCATTAATCCCCAGGGGTGCCTTCTCCTGGTCAGGGATGCAGCTCGATAACAACTTCGTATTTCCGGAATTTACGGACATGCCTACCGACATAGCGATCTCATTTAACCGCGACACTACCGACTGTAGACCACCAAAGCTTGAGACTAACAACGCAATATCATCGGTGTAATCGAGATCAGTTAGTCGGCGTCTGGGTGCAAGCTCAACACCGTCCCCTTCATGTAGGGCCTTGCCGAGAATCCGGTCAATGACGTAGTTAAACAGAATGGGCGAAAGGACGCAGCCCTGACGGACACCAGACCGGATATCGAACGACTGAGAGAGACTGTTGTCCAGGACTCGTGCGGTGGAAAACCGATAGTAGGCCTTAATCATGGCAATGAGTTTGGTCGGCACTCCACCCAGTTCCATTATTCGCCACAGGGACTCACGATGGATGGAATCGAATGCGGCGGCAAAGTCGACAAAGCAAACAGTCGTCGGTTGCTGGTAGCTATGGCGGAATTTTAGAGTGCGCCTCAGTGTGAATATTTGATCGGCACTACCACGCCCAGCTCGGAATCCGGCTTCGATGGGTCGTGTCCTGGAGTCGCGTACAGACTGGAAGCGCTTGAGAAGAACAACAGCGAAGACCTTTGCAGCAACATCGATAAGAGTTATGTCACGGTAGTTCTCGCATCTTGTCTTTTCTCCCCTCTTGTGGACAGGTATAAGGATACCTGAGCCCCAGTCATCGGGGACGGCCTCTCTCGCCACGCCTGTACAATCACCTCATGGAGCCGAGGAGCCAGGGTGTCGACACAGGACATAGATTTCTGCAGAAATATCGTCCTCTCCGCACGCCTTGTTTTTGCGTAGCCTCTGTATTGCATCGGTAACTTCGTCTTCGGAAGGGAGGTCACACGACACTGCGTAGGCAGGAGAGGGTTGAAACTCCGCCGTGAAGGAGAGGGAGGGTGTGATGGGTTTTTCGTCAAAGTTGAGTAGGTGCTCGAAGTGTTCACGCCAGCGATCGACCTTGGCCGAGTTTTCAACAATAAAACGTCCATTCACATCGCGAACAGAATCACAGTGTCGGGAGCTTACCACTAACCTGGCGGATGATTTGATACAGTTTTCGAGTGTCACCAAAATTTGAGGCCTGCTCCATAGAAGTCACCGTTTCGGACCAGTACTTCTGCCGGTCATCTCTAGTCGACTTTGCTGTCAGCTTTCGAAGTTGGTGGAAGAAGGCATCGTGGCAGGACCTGGCTCGAGTCGTCTCGGCCGACAGCTGTAGGGTTCTTCCGCTGATCCAGTCACTGCGGCGCCGCTGAGTGAATCTGAGAATTTTCTCAGCTGTCCCATAGATGGATGTCTTCAGTGAAGGCCACTTGCTACTGCCCTCGTTGTCAGCCCGGGTCGTAAGACGGGATCGGATTTATGTGCTTAGAGCCTCGGTAGTGTTGGTTTGCCGGAGCTTTGCGACATCAAGGCGTCTCACACGTGGCAGTTTAGGCGCAGATGAGATGTGAACCTTCAGGCGCGTGCGAACGAGAGCATGGTCAGACCCGTGGACGTCACCAGTTTCGGCACCTCGCATCGACCTGCTATCGTGGACCCAGCTGCGAAACCGTGAACCAACTAGAATGTAATCGATCTGACTGGCGGTACGGCCATCGTTCGAATACCAGGTAAGTAGATGTTTGTGACGATGCTGGAAGCATGTTTTGCTAAAAAACAATCGGTTCTGTTCGGCAAACTGCAGCATCCTCTCACAATTTTCCGTTCGAGAGCCAAGCTCAAAACGACCAAGAAGGTGGCTGTTTGTCGGGTCACCGGGCCCAGTCCGGCCATTCCCGTCCCCGGCAACAATTAGAAGATCACGGCGAGGGGTTCGTTCGGCTAGCTCCTGCAGCTGCGAGTAGAAATTATTTTTCTCTTGCTGTTCAGCCGCCGACGTAGGTGCATACACAGATACGACCGCGATGTTCGTAAAATGGCCTTTTAGTCGAACATAGGCCATTCGGTCGTTGACTGGTTCCCATGCCAGTAGTGCACGGTTAGCTTCTTCCGAGAGGGCAATAGCCACACCATGTCTACCAGATGAGTCACTCGGACCGCTGTGACACAAGGTGAGATGGGAATCGACCCCCGGGATTTTGATTTCTCGGGCGCCTGAATCGGGGAGTCGGACTTCTGACAGGCGACAAACATCCACGTGATATTCATGGAGACTGTGCGCTGTCAGAATTTGAGTACCAGGTTCCAGAAATGTTCGCACATTCCAGCATCCAATATAAAGAGTCCGTTTTTTGTTGAGCAGTCCAGCTTGCATATTATTCGACCGCACCACCGGACAAGGGTTGCGGAGTGCGTCGGTTCCCGCGGACGCCGTAGCATGGGTCGTAAAATCGTCAGTAGTCATATCATGAGGGTTCTTGGGAATTTTGAATACAGGCGGGCCCCCAACGGCCGATCATATAGTCTGCTTTTATGACGAAAACTTGCGACTCGCATATACGCCTCTATTTATGTTGCAAATCGCCACACGGCAACTCGTCACGCATGTGATGACAAAACTGTCTTAAGTTGGCCTGGTTTCTCCATGGCGGGCGTTTTCTGATATTCATGGGGGGGGCGGCTTTAATTTAACTTATCCCACGTTCCGATGCCTAGCTTGTTTGGACCTTTTTGACTTTCACTGCTACATTCTTCTGAAGGCTGAGATGGAACGTAAAATGATCGTGTTCCTCAACAAGTTTGGCGGCCATCAGCCATTAGTAGCCTTACGAGAATTCAAAAATGCGTCGCAGTGGGCATATCTGGTCGATGTATACACGTGCGCCACAACGGGCGGTATAATTTGTGAACCAAAGGGGGGGGGGCAATTATGGTGTCATGCCTGTGCACGGGCTCACGTCGCGCCAGCCCTGGTAGCCGATCCGGTCTCCGGTCTGTTTATTTATCACACTAGTCGGCACATCATGTCTATGCCTTCACGCACATAAAGTTACTTTTAATAATGTGCCTCCTAATTCGTAAGTAAGCTAGCCAGTTGCCGACCCCTTCCGACGCAGATAGCACCTGGCTTCGATAGAAGGTAGTATCTGATTTCCAGTCGTGACTGCCTCGGATTATGGGTTTCTGTGAGCCCCTGAAACGTTGGGTCAATAAACTGTTCGTTCCAACGATTGCATCCTCTTTTTCTTCCTTTGAAGTGCATGGTTCGCCTCTTTTAAAAAGGAATTTGTCTCGCCGTGTCTACCAGAAGAGTCATCTCTACCGCTGTGATAAAGGCCCAGGTGGAGGTTAACCCTGGGGAACTTGATTTCACTTTGTGGACGAAACCAAAAGCGACCATGGAAAGCGTTGTCATTTCTGCTCCAAACTGATTTCAGTGACAATATACGAACGTTGAAGTACCGTTTTTAGGGATTACTCCGTCACAGCTTCACTATTATTAGCCGTCAAAGTTTGGACCACTTCCTTCTGCGCTGCGACCCAGATTTATACGAAGATTTTTGCGATGATTTTTGGCTAAAAAGATAAGGATGTGGACAACGGTTTTTAGGTTGCGTCTCCGACGTTATGCATATATAAGCCCTGATAGAAACGTAAATCCAACCGCGGAATCCGACAGTGTCCACTTCGTGCTTCCGCAAGCTGAAGGCAAACGCGCAAGTTAGTTTTAAGTGACAGCAGCCTTTTGCTGTGTCTACCGCACTCGCTTCTCCCACCCGCCCGTGACCGGTGTCGTGGCAGGGTGTGTGTGTGTGTGTGTCGTAACCCATTGTTGGGTCAGGAGTCCCCGCCGGAATCCAAACTGGGAGTAGTTGGGAGGCAGAGAAAAGCCGAGACCTCGACCGGCTTGAGCCTAAGGTCCGCGGGAGTGAGTTGGGTGTCTGGCCGGGCACTACAGGCGAACAGATGCTGGAAGTCATGCGGAGAAGCGCCGCAGTCGGGACAGACAGGCCGAGAGAGAGGGGAGGAAATCAAGTATAGAAAGGAACAATGAGAGCAAAAGCTCAGCTTACCTTGCAGCAAAGAATCTTCACTAACTACTGAGGCTGACGTTTGTGCTAAAGACAGAACTGTAGGCACCGCTATTATGAGTGTGAGTGCGGTAATGGAGCGAGTAATATAACTACAGTATGGTAAATGTGCGGCAAAGAGAAGCAATCGAATAGAGTCAGTAAGCCTAGTGCTAATTGGACTGATGCGGCCGACGTAGAGAGGTGTGAAGTTGCTAACCATTTCAGTGCGCATGCACTCTAAGGGCGCTTCAGTACGATTCAGTCCAGATGGCGTTACCCCCTGAACGAGGGTACCATGAGTCACTATGTTTAGCCACCTCCCCCTCTATCTCATAAACCCATGACGCGAGCTAGCGATGCAGCTGCATATAATCGATTATCTGATTTTTCCATTCCGTCGTATGAGGCAAGCCGTCGGGGACGTCCAACAGCGTGCTTTTTCGCCAGGGATTTGATAACAAGCGACTGCACACATTGCGAGTATGCCAAGACTAATTTGACGGCGCAGTTGAGGTACAGAACGAAGGAGAGTACTTCAGGAAAGGACACGGTACCCAATACGGTTATTGCCAAGAGTCCGACACTAAGTTGGGTGACGACATACCGGAGCTATTATGGGGTAGTAAAAGGCAAGACAGTATTCAAAAAATTCAGCAAGAACGGCCTCCACTTACCTGGAGAAGGAGGCCCTCACCTGGGTTCCCGACAAACTTGACGACGCAATCGTGAAGCGAGGCGACTAGTGAGTGGGGTTGAGGCTGGTGGTGGGGTTGTGTGAGGTGCTGGGTATGCCGACATCACGGTCAGTGCCGCTGTCGTGAATGTGCATGTGACCTAGTAGGCCAATGCGATGAGCGAATGATCGGGGGCAGTGTGGGCAGTGAAGGCGGCGGTCTCGCCTGTGTGTTGGTGCTCCAGGCACTAGTTCACCATTCTCTGTGCGATGGATGCGTAAGTGACCGATTAGACCGATGCGTGAGGTGAATGTGCGATTGCAGTGAGGGCATATCAGGCCCTCAGAGCTGGTGGGGGGTTCAGGTGTGGGGATGCGAGTTGTGGTGGGCGGTGATGTGTCAGAAGGGGTGGAGGAAGTTGCGGGTGGGTTGGAGACGGTGGCTGAGGGCAACGAGGCATCTCTCTCGTCGGTGAATGCCGTCGAGGTGAAGGGTGGAGTAGGGTCTGGCGGAGTGTTTGTTGCATTGTGTGTGTCGTAGCCCATAGTTGGATCAGGAATCCCCGCCGGAATCCAAACTGGGAGTAGTTGGGAGACGGAGAAAAGCCGCGACCTCGACCGGCTTGAGCCACAGGTCCGCGGGAGTGAGGTGGGTGCCTGGCCGAGAACTGCAGGCGAACAGATGACGGCAGTCATGCGGCGAGACGCCGCAGTCGGGACAGCAGTCGGGTGTGGATGGGTCGAGCCGGTGCTGGTACTGGCGAAGGAGCATACAGTAGCCACTGCGTAGCTGCGCCAGAGTACAGCGAGTAACCCTCGAGAGATGTCGTTCCGAGGCCGCAATCGGAGGTGGATAACCACCCAAAAGGACCGGGGGACGGTAACCTCGTTTCTCCTCGACAACGACTCTCTGGTGGAGATGCTGGAAGCCTGTCTTGGTGGCAGAGCTATCAACGGGTAGATCCGAGAGAGCCGAGGCGACAGCTTCCTTACGGAGAGCTTGAATAGACAGCCGAACGTTGCGGCTGGGCTTAGGAGCGTGGCAACGGTGGTGATTAGGATGGACGGTTTGCGAACAGGTCCACCAAAACTGCTGGCCTAGGAGTGTGTTTTGATGGGTGACCGGCAGGACAGAAGCTTCTGCATGAAGATGATCGATAGGCGGCATTTTATAGCAACCCGTGATTTTGCTGAGGGCAGCGTTCTGTGCTGACTGGAGGCGGCGGAGGCTGGAAGAACTGATCTTAGCAGACCAGATTGGTGTCGCATAAGTGAGATGCGGCTTGGTCAGCGCTTTGAATGTGTTCGTCAAAGTCTCTTTCGCACAGTCCCAGGATGTGCCTGCTAGAGCCTTGAAGACCTTAGTGCAGCGGTTCAGTTTGCCTGCGACCTCCCTAGCATGGTCCGCGAACCTGAAAAGCGGATCGAAACGCACGCCAGGGAGCTTGGGCTTGCGGACGAGTGGTAGGGGCGCACCGTTGACCGTGATGGCCGGGTGACGATTGAACTCCTTCGGATCCAGCATGAAAACAGTGATGGACGAATTGGCTGCCGAGATCGTCATTCCACGCTGGGTGAAGAAGTTTTAGACATCAGACATGAACCTCGAGAGGAGCCGCAGCACCTGATCGATGTGATAGTGCCGGCAGAAGAACATTACATCGTCCGCGTACGACACCACTTGCACAGGTGCCAGAGGGAGCGAGAGCTCTGGCATGTAGATGTTGAAGAGCGTCGGACTGAGCACAGAGCCTTGAGGGACGGTACAGGTTTGTTTACGAGGCTTAGAGAGAGCGCCCCGGAAAATAACACGATCGTGACGGCCATGGATGTAAGCCGCCAACCATCGGACCAGGCCAGTCGGGACGTTCAGGGAGACCAAGTCCTGCTGGAGCTGATCGTGGTGGATGCAGTCGAAGGCTCGTGACAGGTCAAGTGATACTGCCACGGTTCGCGAAGCGGGCTTCTGTTGATTGAAGCCCTGAAGGATGGCGTCGCTGAGCTCGAAAAGCGCTCTTGGGGTCCCGCGACCTGATCGGAAACCATGTTGGTGTCAAGACAGTTCCGCCGCGGACGTCAGAATTGGGTGGATGAGCCATTCCAGGATCTTCGTCAATAGACTAAGGAGGGCAATTGGGCGGGGTCAAGAAGACCGGAGGCGGAGTCGAGCACAAGTAGTCTGACCACGCTTTACTTGTGGGAGCGGCAAAACCCGTCTTCAGATAGTCGCAGGCTGACAGTGGGTCCTTTTGATCGCTCAAGTAGATCATTTTAGATTATGCAGAATTGCTATTAAGAGCTCCAACAATTGCAGTGGGTAGGGCAATAGAGTTGAGCCTTTCCCTGCCCGAATGACATAAGTTAATCCTATGAATATCTGCACAGTCAACTGTATTCACAAAGAAGGTGGTAGGTCGGTTGACGAGGGGTTCCTTGGATAAGGAGGAAGGCTGCTTGGCAGTTATAATCGCAGATTTGTTTACATAGTATCTCGGGCCTGTCTAAGAGTTCATTATCAGAAATAAATTTAAAAAAAAAACATCCAGCATCACAGTTATTATATCACACCGACGGAATTTTTCGTAAGTTTAGAGCCGGCCGCACAGGCTGTGCACATGGACAGGAGGTCCACATACCGACTGATCGATTTCTAGTCGCCTGTTCGACGTCCGAGCAGTTCAGGGCCTGTGCTGCACTCTGCTCGGATAAGTGAATCAGCAGCGGCGAAACTGACGACTGGTCTGTTTGGAGAGTATGGGTGGCGATATGTGAGAGCTGGATTATTTGTCATTTTATGGACTGAGTCAAGCCAGGTTTAGAGTTGACCCTCACCTAGACGTTTCCAATTAGGCAACAGTTTCGGGTCGAGGGCAGTAACGCTGAGCTCGTAAGGTTGGCGGCGGAGAACGTGTCCAAACCCCCTCAGTCGTCTTCCTAGGATTGCCTAGGATATCCTGGCGATGTTGTTGCAGTGAGTGCGAACTCTCTCGTTTGAGACGAAGCTGGCGTACTTCACTCCAAGGGTGGTCCTCAAACAGTAATGGCCAACTACTTCCAGTCTCCGTACACCTTCTACGTGCATAGCCCAGCATTCGCATTCGTATAGGAAAACAGACCGTACTGTACAGCACGGTACGCGCGGACCTTTGTGAGATAGGAATATCACGTCGGGTCCATAGGCACTTTTGGAGGCTGGAGAAAAGTCGTCGAGCTGCGTCAGTTCGGGAAACAATGTCATCTTTACTCTGGCTATTCTGCAGCAACCTCGCCCCGAGGTATTTAAAACTGTTTACTTCTTCAAGTTGACAGCCAATAATCTCGAGAGGTGTACGTCAATTCTATGGGGGCTACAAATCTCAGGGCGCCCCTTAAGGTAGATTTCCATCAGCCTGACAGAGACCATGAGACTGAAGGCTAAGAAGTAAATACACAGCCCTGCTTCATTCCGTTAGTAACTGTGACGTCGCGGATACCAACCCGTTGTCAGTGATGCGCGCCATTATCTCGTTGTGAAGCTGACACATCTTGTGCGCGAACCGCTCAGGAAAGTCGAATTTCTACATGGTTTCCCACATTCCTTCGGCGGCTTTCGTCAAATCCACAAGGGTCTTGTCGAGGTGGGTCTGCCTATCCTATCACTTATCTTGTAGCTGGCGAGTAGCGAAAATAATGTCGGTTGTTCCTTGGTGTCGGTGTCGTCAGAAGCCACATTGACTTTCTGGAAGCAGTTCCTGCTCTGGCTTGCCATTCAGATGGTTGAGAAGAATAAGTGCGAAGATCTTCCTGGCGCTGTTAAGTAGCGATAGGCCTATGTGGTTTTCGGGCCCCTTTCCGTTCGTATAAGTGGATGATGATGGCATCCTTGATTTCCTGAGACACCAGCCCTTGGCAACTCATGTCTTGTAAAGGTGTTGCGAGTTGTTCCATCATTTGCTGGTCGCCGTGCTTGTCGATTTCAGCTGGTAACGCATCCGAGCCTGGTGCTTTCCAGATAGATAGTTGTTGCATGGCGTGGGTAGTTTCTGGAAAGGAGATCCAGGTCGATGTTAATTTCCACCTGGGGCAGCCGTTCAAAAGCGGTGTCAGAGATTATTGATTGACGATTGAGGACACTTCTGAAGTGTTTGGCCCAGCGCTTAAAAGTTGTGACCTCTTACGGGGGTTATTCTGTGGGTGCTGAGGTGTGGAGCGATACCTTTGGCTGGATACGGCAAACGACCTTGATCGCTGTGAAGAAATTCTTGCGGCCTGCATACCCTTGGTCTTGCGAGTTATCCAGGCACCCTTGATTTTTTGCAACCGTTACGGCACAAGACGGTGACATCGGTCGGGTGGCCAGGGAAGGCTGTATGTAGCTGATTCTTCTCCGTGAACAGGTTGCTGATGACTGCATCGTTTTCGTCAAACCAGTCCTGGTGTTGACGACGTGCACGTCCGTCCAGGCGATGGAATGGACAGCGTTCCGCAGTCTAAGCCAGCGAGCCTCCATAGAATCGTTTTCATGTAGAGCTTTCAGACCTTCCAATCGATGGACCAGTCAGTAGGCACGATGGGTCAATGGCCGTGACCTTGAATATTTGCTTGGCACACGCGTGATGTCTAGGACCCACTACTCATTGGTGATCGTTCACCTGACCGCCAACGGAAATAGTCTATCCTGCTCTACCTTGGGCCTTAACAGGGTCCTGACAGCCGTTACAGCTAGTAATAGGCAGCTAGTATTGCCAGCAAAGACAAGTTCGAGCAAATGGTCACACTTCAGAGGTTTGTCGTTTTCGTCGTAGCGTTCATTTAGAAGTTGTCCGATAACATCAATCGCTAGTTGTTGTGGGATAGAAGTGAAGAGTGAAACCACGTCGAAGGATACCATGGATTCATCTGGCTCCAACTTCAGATCTTTTATCCGTTCAAGGAACTGTTCGGCAGAAGCTACGGTTGTTGCTGAACCTACTGCCAAGAACTTCAGATGAGTAAACATCCACTTTGTCAGACCGTATGTAGGGGTACCACGAAGGGAGACGATTGGCCTAAGTGGTATGTTTTCTTTGGGGTTTTTCGATAGGCCATTCCTCGGTCGACATTTTACGAATGGAACCTCCCGTGAATAATTATCTAAAGTGTAGGCTTGTTAGTATGGTCTTGTTGTAACCCAACTCATATTTGAACAGCCCTTGGAGGACCCTACCAGCTGCTAGGCAGTTAGTAGTACGCAATAGAGATTAGGGATCAGATGTTCCCCCATTGCGAAGAAGTCTCTTCTGAACCGTAGATTATATCTCGTTCCGCCAAAAAGCGATAAGTTTCCCTTTTATCTCAGCATTTCCCCCAATTTTAATGATATCTGCATGCCATTGGGCTAATTAGCCCCGCTTCCGCTATCGCCTTTCAGGTCATGTTGAAGTCAGGCGTAAGCTTCAAAAAGGGCGATATCATCGTCACGGACACCACCCTGGCACATGCTGTCTCGGAATCCGAGACTGCCAACTATTGCGCCTACTGTGTAACCGCGTCAGACCATCTGTTGCGTTGCTCCCAGTGCAATCGCGTCTACTACTGCAATAGACAGTGTCAAAAGGCCGGCTGGGCATTCGGTCATCGCGGTGAATGTAAGTTGATCGCAAAGGCTGGCAAATTGCCGTCTGCTACATTACGCCTTCTCCTTGCCCTCATCACTACGGAGGTAGGTCCACCTTAGTCCCCCCCCCTATCATCCACGTCTCTATGTGTGTAGAAGTACAAGGATGCCTCGATCTTCGACTCCTTCATGTCGCGTAAGTATCACCTGGCCAAGTCTGTTTAATCAGTTTTCGTCCCATTAGACCTCGATGAAAATCTCAGGGATCCCGAAACCAAGTCGAAGATAGACTTCGCTTACGCCGGCCTCTTAATCTTCTCCCAGAAGACTCTCCAGATCTCTCGAAGTGACTTTGAAGTACTCTTTTGCAAAGTTTGTTTTGCTCCCTTCCTCTGTCGAACTCTGTTTGCTAGGTCAAAATAAATTCCTTTACCATGGTGGGCGAACACGGGACGAGCATTGGTACTGCATTTTTCAGATGGTAGGATTTTTACGCTTTACTTGATCGCTTATCCCCTTCCCCAGGGCTTCTAAATTCGACCATGCCTGTAAACCGAATGCAGAGTTCCTATTCATTGGTCGGACGATGAAAATAATGGCCTTGGAAGACCTGGAAAACTGGACTAAGGTAGTACAACTTTAAAGTGAATTCTCTTCCAAATTGTATTTTTACATTTTTTCAGAAAGGGGCTTCTCCTAAGGGCTTACTTTTTCCTCTTGTAATTTTTCTGAGTCTTCCAATGAGATATCCATGGCATAAATTGTGATTGGTCTTATGGTCTAAGTCGGTAGTAGTCTGGATACAGTAGTCACCGGCTATGAAGCCCACGGTAAATAAGCCCAGCCACGTATTAAGCCCACATCAGCTTGGGACGGAATTTTACATAGCAAAATCCGCCGCCTGATAAGCCCAGTCGCCGGCTACAAAGCCCAGTTTGCCGGATGTGATTTGTTTTCATTTTTCAAGTTAAATTCGGCGACACCCTTTTCGAACGGCAGCAGACATGAGGGGGCAAAAGGACGAATCCCCAACACTAGAAAGCCGCACGCGCAAACGGCTAACGCACCCGAACCCCAGTGCTGAAGACACACACAAAAGGGGAACAACGCGTTCAGGCTCACGCTAGACGATGCCGACAGGCATGACCCCAAAGCATACCAAGGTCGTCTGGCTAGCCTCCCTAGGTCTCGAAAACACAGACAAACAACATTCTTTAATTGTACATAGCCAACCTCTACACATAATACAGTACTTATGTAATGTATAGTGCCTATCTTGCATTTGTTAATCAAGAACTAGGACTCTCCGGTTAATGCGCCCGCCGCTTATTAAGCCCAATTTGGTCTGGGCCCGAGGTGGGCTTAATAGCCGGCGACTACTGTACCAAGTCATCGCCCTTCAGCATCCTCTCGCTCCTCAAGTGTTGGAAGACCAGCGACTCTACCCGTTGTAAGACCTCGGCTATGAGTCCGGATATCAGCGAGTCTACTGGTGTTATCCTCACCTGCTCGTATATTGTTCCGTCAAGCGTGAAGTATGTCCTGAGAGAGAAGCTGAAGGACTTGGGTGCGTCCAAGATGATTCTTCGTTTCATCGTATTTTCTTCGTTGGAGTAGTTCAACGACCTTGACTGCCAGATCTTCGGGGATAGAAGTAAAAAAGCGACGTGATATCGAAAGGTATCATGACCTCGTTGGACAAAAGGCTTGACACTTTAAGTTCCTCCAAGCATAAACAGGACGCTATTCGACGGTGACACACATCAGATGTCCCAGTAAACACATTTGCGATGCAGAACTCGTCGTTATAACACTATTAACTTACAGGGGCTTTCTCGGTGAAGCCCTTTCTACAGACAAATCGTTTCGAGCTCAATCTTACAGCTTATGGAACTGAGAAGAAATAAATTTACTCGTTTGGTCAAAAACTTTATTCGCCTCCTTGCAACTCCAACTCTTAGCAGTACGAGACAGCGACCAACGGCCTCCGTGTCGCTTTTGATGTATGCAACAGCTCGCCAAAATGTGGGTTCGTCGCGATTTTGTCGCTCGTCTTGTTTGCGTATGCTCCGATTGACAAAGTTGTGCGGGTAGCCATTTTCTCTGAATGATCGTCGAATAGAATGCTGTTTGGCAAAATTTTCCTATGGCTCATTGCAGTGCATCTCATCACGCTGATATAGAGCCATTACGCAACTGTTTTTGGCTGTTGAACTTTAGCACTTGCGTCGTAGTTGTCGCTTTCCTGAACACTGTCGCCTTTCGGCCTATGTAATCATTGCGACAGACGAGGACACTAAGGTAGACCATCTGCTTGCTTTCTTCCTCCTCCATCGTAAACTGCCCGTTCGACAAGACGCTGTTTAATCGTTCTTTGAACGTGAGTAGCTGGTCTCGTTCGATGACTGCAAAAGTATCATCTTCACACCGAACCCAGAGTTTCGATCTGTGGTTTTGGAAGACCAGCGACTCTATCTGTTATAGGACTGCCTCGGATCTGAGTTCGGAAATCAGCTAACCAGCTGGTTTTCTCTTCACCTGCTCGTAGATTGTTCCGTTAAGCGTGAAGTATGTCCTGAGACAGAAGCTGAAGGACTTGGGTGCGTCCAAGATGATTCTTCGTTTCGTCGTATTTTCTTCGTAGAATTCATTCAATGGTCTTGACTGCCAGATCTTGGGGGATAGAAGAGGAATGTGGCATGGGAAGGTACAATGACTTCGTTGGGTAGAAGAATTATCAGTTTAAATTTCTCCAAGCTCTGTTTTGATAAACAGGCTGTGGGGTCCGAATCAGCAGCCAGAAATTATAGACGCCGAATCAGCCACTTTGTCAGTCCGTCGATTGGAGTGCCTTTTAGAAATACGATGGGTCAGAGAGGAGCACCCTCCATGTGCACGTGGGGAAGGCCATAGAACCAGTTCGAGGCCGTTTCTTGGCTTTTCTTCATGCGCCGGTGGGCGTTATTGTACGTGATTTATCCGGTGTCCCGAAGGCCTACCTTTATTTTCAGTTTATTTGGTGAGGATAATAGGCAATGTCTTTGAAAACCCTATTTAGAAAGTGTAAAAGCACCCGTCAAAATTTACCACTACTAACATAGTATTGGCAAACATGAGTAGAATTGTTTTTTTACAATATATGTCTGGTTTTTAGAATTCAGACTGGGAGGGAAGGGATGGGAAACGTGTAATTATCCAAGCGTTCTTTGTACATCTGAAGGGAATTGGCCTCCACGAGTGACTGTGGAAAGTTGTTCCACTGTTGTATGACACGTTGCGTGAAGAATTCAGAGCGTTAGTTTAGCTTGGACATCTTCGTGTGCAGCTTCATCGTCTGCCCACGGAGATGAGGCGAGAGGTGCCACTGAAACATGTCTTCAAAGTGAATCCTTTCTCAAGACCGTTTATTATCTTGTAAACTAGGATAAGATGCCCTCTTTGTTGCCTGTAATGCAGAGGGAATAAATTTAGGTATGCCATTCTATTTTTGTAAGTGTGGTTCTTTAGACCTCTTTCTATCTTTGTTGTCCGACGCTGCACTTTCGCCAGACATGCTGTGTCCTTTGCTAGCCATGGCCGCCACGCCTGTATGCCATACTCTAGGTGTGGTCGAACAAATGTGCTGTACACTCTGCCAAAGAGATCTTCATCGCAGGCTAGAAACGCCCTTTTAATAGCGTGCAGCACTCCCGTGGCTTTATTTGCAGCTTTGACACATTTTAATGAGGGCTTCAGATTACTCTGTATCCAAATGCCGAGGTCTTTTTGCGTAGATGCTGTGGGAATTTAGATGTTTTTCAGGTGATATGTCCTGTTTTCAGGTGATATGTCCTGGGACTGGCATTGTTATTGCTTGTTGTGGATACACACACACACACCTCTATGGATTTTTATCCTTCCTTATTTTTTACTGGAAAGCCTGTTGTACCATAAAATGGATTACGGTTTCCATTGGCACTACTCTTGAGGCTGTCTCCTGTCTATTAGCAACCTCAAGTTTATGCGGGTCCCGAAAATGGAACCCAAGTTCATACCAGCGTAGACGCTGTCAGTCAGATCACCTGCGCCCAACTCATCTTCCTATTTCTTCTACTACTGCTTTATTTTACACTTTATCACGGAGGAGTGAACATTGGAATTTATTTACGTACATTCTTCTTGAGCGAGTTCATTACGTCCAGAGCTTCTTTTCACCTTTTAGGCTCGAATCTCTTACCTTGATCAAATGCTGCCCACTGAAGAACGCCGGAAGGACCTACAATC
>JAYGXS010000377.1:0-28828 GCA_036362985.1 Ligula intestinalis
AGCCTTAAACGTAGAACTTACCAACTTTGTGGGTCAGACACACAAATTATGACAAAAATGCTTCTAGTGGTGCTTCGTTAATGGAGGCGGTAAAAGTAGAAGTAGTAGTATAAAAACTTATAGTATTAATGGTAGTAGTAATAGTTACAGTAGCGAGGGTAGTCACACATAAAACATACACATGGCATTTGCGCGGTTCGATATCTGCATCTTTCCAATCCTACCTCCTACGTTTACTTGCAGAAACTCAATATTGTCGAATGGCTTATCTTATGGGCTGCTCGCACGTCACGGTATAACACTGCATGAGTTTCGATATGCGTGCTCACCTGTCAGAATATCCGGGTAAACTGGTGTTTCAAAGCACCTTGCACTGCGTCTTCTGGTGTTCCTTGCCAGCGTAGGATATGTAGGCGAGAGCAAACCGGGGAACGTATTTGCCGGAAATGTGTTCACCCTCATGCCAGGCGCGGCATATGTAGGCACCGATATGGATCTGTATGCCACCGGACGGGATATCGCCTGCTTTTGTCTTAACCTAACAAAGACCCAGCTGTATACCTTTGCTTATTTGGGCCATGTTGGCGTCTGTCAGGGAGAATAGAACAGAACCATCTAGGCTAAAAAATCAATTTCCACTAGAGTTAAGGCCTATATGTTTAGCAAAAGCCGAATGCGCGCTATTGAGAAATCAAAGTGTCAAGCACTAGGTGGTAATTCAAGGGAAAAGGCGCGTCGACCACCAGAGTCATAATTTGATTCGTCTGAGCTTTCGGTTTTTTATTGGAGTCCATCATCAGAGATGAAATTATCAGCGAAAAACGAGCAATGGTTACAGGGAGAAGGGGGCAAATCAGCCACCGGTGACGCTTGTTCCGAGATGCGTTCCCAGGGCAAAGTATGTCTGCGCCAGATCGATAAATAAATCGAATAAGTTCTCATACGAGACGCAGGCTGCAATCGACATTTGGCATGTCTTTCTGCTGACGTGGGTGATTATCCTAGCAGCTGCGAAGTGAGACTCGTGAGCAGCCTTGTTTCGTAGCTGTCAGCAGTCCTTTTTTGCGATAATGCGTCAGGCGTAGCGAACCACATAACATGTCTAAAATGTTCCTTACATTTCACAGGACAGCGTGGATGCATGTTTGGTTCGCGCATACGTGAGCATAAGCCAGCTTCATGACCTGTTTTATAGGACTGTCTTCTAAATACAGTATTCACCGGTTATTATGCCCACGGGTCATAGGTCCAGCCACGTTTTAAGCCCAAATCATGTTGGAAAGGAATTTTACACAGCAAAATCCGCCGGCTAATATGCTCAATCGCCGGCTACAAAGCCCAGTTTGCCAGATGAGAGCTGCGTTCTAAACCCTGCAACGCGGTCTAAAGACATCAGATTTCACAAGATTCGACGATTTCTGGTGCCTGGAGAAGGATAACCAAGAGCACTTGCGAGTGAAGTTTCCTCCAAAACAATAGACACTAGATCGCTTTTTTAAACGTATTCAAAATCTTTTTTTTTGTTTTTGCTACTAGGTAAAATACAGAAAACCTACATTCTTTTCTTGTACATAACGAATATCTACACATAATACAATACATTTATAATATATAGTGCCTATCCCGCGATTGCTAATCAAGAACTAGGACTCTCCGGTTAGAACGCCCGCCGCTTATTAAGCTCAATTTTGTCTGGGTCCGAGGTGGGCTTAATAACCGGCGACGACTGTATATCAAATCGGGTGATGGATTGTGCCAATTTTCGTAAACAATGTAGGTGGACCTCTATTCCGCGAATTGTCTGTAAGCCTGACTGATAAGATCGCTCAATAAAGCAAAACCTGGGACTCTTCTGTTCGCTTGCCTTGGAAATATGTTTTTGTGCATTTTGAGGTCAGCCATATTTACTAAAAAGTACTGGTTGTTATCCCTACCAGCTAGTTAAGTACAGCATAAAATTCCGGAAAAATGTGAAAATCAGGCGTACTTGGTCAACGATAGTTTTAATTGAAGAGAAAGTCTGTTCACGCAAAAATCATAAAAGTCAGAAGTGTTTCATTCAAGAATCTACCACTCTCACGCTCGATTGCTGGAGATCATTAAGACCAAGGTAAAAAATTAGTTATGTTAAACATTATCGCAAATCTTAACGATACGAAATAAATGCGCTTTTGAATCTGAGAGGCTTAATTGATGAATAAAAGTCAATTAGCTGGAGAAATAAACGGTTAGTATTCAGAGGAACAGAACAAAACAGAGAGATGACTCACGATCTTCGAAAACCGACCGCGGTATTAGCTGTCGTGTAGGTCAAAGCTATTTTTATGTAGACAGTGAAGGGCATTTTTTTTGTGCTCATCAGACCTATCTAATTCACGCAGCCAGCCAATCATAATCGGGTAAAATATCACTTCGTGTTGGGGTCCCACGGAAGCTCGCGCTACGTAGGTGATGTGTGTCAACCTCTTGAGATTGACGCGGCAACCAACCGTTTACTTTGTAAAACCACTTTCTTGGATAGGAAGGTGGACATTTAAACTATAATTGACACTCAAAATTACCTAATCGATGAAATATAAGCGATGATACTTAATGCTTCCTAGGTGCTCCAACACAAAGCTATCACAGATAGGCCAGGTGTATTGGAAGTGAATACTTTTGTTAAAGAGAAGAGCGTTTTCGGAAAAGAAGGAAAGTTGTTTGTTTCTTTTGAAGCATTTGACGTCGGAGACAAAGCATGAGGCAAAATGTTAGCGCGTTATGGCACATAGCTGCGTATGTTCTTGCAGATCGTAGAATGACGACGAGAGTTTCATTGGATAATGCAGTGACGTTTCGTCAAACTCTGATTGGGTGCCGGCCTGGTTGGTCTAAATCCGTCCACATATCCCGGAGCCCACAAGCATAAGAACCTCCTAGGTGCGCAAACCTTATTAATCCACAGGAGTCCAGGGAAGTAGTACTAAAAACGACTCAGCACGTAAACAGAAGAACTGAGCAAAAAAACGCTAACATATTTCTAGGCCGTCAACATCTAGTGACCTCCCATAGCACGCCACTCATGAGTTTACGTAGTTGCAAGTCCCGACCTAGCTTTAGCACAGCTGCATGCTCAGCGCTAACGCTTTTCTCACATGACCCATTAACGCGCACGCATAAGTTCGCCTCCCCCCATCTGGCCGATCTGCTTTCAACGCTGGCCGACAAAGGACCATGCTGTGATGATTGCCACCACGCCCAAGGATTTCGAAAACTGCTCGTCCGATAATTAACTTGCTCTTGTTTATTTTTGAATCATTCTGTGCAGAATAAACTTTTCTTTCCACTTTGGCCTACCCCTTCTTTCGTTCCAGAAAAGACCGGGCCTAAGATCGCTCTGGCTAGAGTTTTACCTAGTAAGTTTAGTTCAGTGCGATAAACCAACTTATAGCAATGGTCTGTGATAGATTGAAGTACACATGCGCCAGTTGTGATGCCGGCACTTTTACGGAACTTTCGCATGACGATATTTGCAGGCAGAGTGTTCCATTTCCGAATCATTCCTTGGGAGAAGAAGAATATTTTCGCGTCCATGCTTGGCCCAGTAGTCAACTCAATTGTTATTAGGAACTTAAAAAGCGGCCGCGATGCCGTTTAACCCTCAATGAAACGCACTGCTTGCATGGCAGTGCAACATCTACACCTTTTACGTATTCATAAATATAAATAAATATGGTAATGACAACATGTAAGTAGCATAGTTTTTTGAATAACTATAGTCTGTAGTTGACGTGGTATAACTTTGTGTTCAGATTGTGAGTGATTGCCCCCTATTTTCCACCTCTCGCTTGTTTCATAAAGCGCATATAAATCGTTTTCACTTTTAACCCTAGTATACTACTTGATAAAGCTGTTACACAAACACATTGACCTGATAAGTATTCAATGAATGCAAAAATGTGCTCATCAGATTGTCTTCTGAAACACTACTACTGATTCCCTGCCCTTAATGCACCTGCCCTCTAGAGTGCTTCGTACTTTAATTTCCCAGGTACTGTTCCAAGGATGATTCTCTGAAAACACCTGCTTGGCTTTCTCTCCTCAGCTCCTATATGAAATGGAGCGCCTTCATCCATCTTCTCGCTAGGATAACTTAACTTGGCACAAATAGCTTGGAAAATCGGCAAATTTTGAGCACAGCAGTAATAGCCCCGTGAATGTATTTCGAAATAACCTTCTGCCGAGGCATTTCTGAAATTCTATGTACCAAGAGGGAGTTCAAAGGCGTTTGCTTATATTTCCTTCAATAAATTTGACTTGATATGACTTCACAAGTTCTCACTTTGGCTTAACATCTAGTACCCACCGGACATCAACTCCTCAAACTATATCGGTGACAGTGAAGTTTTGGGCTCACTAGAGCCTAACTTTTGTATAACTGTCTACCTATTTCGTAGTAGAAGCATGTTCTATTTTACTACAATGCCATTGGCTATTTTCCAAGTAGGCCGCTGTCCTTTCACATATAAAATGACCTCCCACGGAAATCTTGGAAATTCATGCAGACTTATAGCCTTTGGCAATTAAAAAGTCCTGTTAAGTGTTCGCTAGCCGGTATAACTGCTCAGTAAGACACAGTTCATCCACGTATAAAAATGACATTTTCACTGAAGTCTCATTAAGTCATGCCAAATGATTAACTTAGCTTGAATTTAGTTTAGTTTTCTTTAGTTTCTAGTGAAGTTTATTTTGAGTTAGATTATTTCTACTGAATTTTTTAAAGTTTGGCGACATATAGTTGCTTTTTTGACTTAGATATTCCCGTCAGTTTAAAAAGTCAGAAAAGTCAATTTTTCATTGTTTACCTTCAATGTTGCAAAAATTCATATCATAGAAATCTGAAGAGCAATTAATGGGATGGATTCCGGATATCAGATAGATCCCAACGAAGCCTTCAAGGTGATCTACAGGGTCCTACCAAACTACCCTGAGTAACTGGGTCAGCGACTGCTAACAACAGCAAAAGCAACTGTAATCCGGTTGAAGAAGCCGATTTTGTGTGCGCAAAAGAACCTGCTGCATGCCCCAAGCTTAGCGTGGCCAATGGCCACCTAACTGCCGGCATCTTTCCCAGACTCCTCTCTCCCCTTCGCCCCCCCCCATGTCCCCAATTGCCGCTTACTTAGCCGCGTGTTACTACCCTAACCCCCTGCCTTATCCGCTGGACTAATTTGCTTGTAAATTTGAGTATAATTTACCTTTAACACATTACCCCCTTCCCATATGAATTTAATGGCCTGATGAAAATTTATTGAAAGTATACGTATGCTTGCCAATTGCTTTTCGGATTTAACTTTAATGTTGAAGTTCCGATATCGAACCGACGTAGAGTCCATACACGATGGTTTCCAGTTCGCAGATACTTTGTGACAGTTCTTGATTCCTATTGGCTCTTTCTATCACTTTAATTATCGCGCGCAAACATAACGCAACTTGAACAAATTCTAACAAACATTGCCTTCATTTATATGCTCTACTGTTTTATTTATTTCTTCTTTACCTAAATATGGCCCAGGCATTTAACTCCTCTAACAACCGGTCCCCTATTACAGAAGGATGATGTCTTCACGTGTTTTGGTGAACCTGAAGCGTTACTGTTACGCAGTACGTCATAAGTAATTCCTTTTGCTAATTCTCAGTGTACGCGATTCTATTTGGGTATAGCACAGACATAGAAACCGTTTCATCCTTATGTTTGGTAATAAGGTAATCACCCTTATACATCCCAATCTTAATTTCTTTTATCAAGCCCTTATCGACAGTTTGACTGTCCGTTTTGATGAGGTCCATCGTGTGCTTCAACGCAGCGTAGTATAAGGACGGTGACTTATTTGCAGATTATAGTGAGACTGGAATTTAATTTCATCTTCTTCGCTCTCTACCCAATCGCCTGGCCGGACCCCATGTCAAGATAAAATAAAGAAGACCGGAGCTGGGAGAGGACGAAGACGAAATTAAGCCTCAGGCGTTTTGCGCTAGAATCTACTGCACGATCAGCCATACGTTGAAGTGCTTCCTTGTCTTATATTTTTAGTTTACCTTTGTTCCTACTTATTTTAATTCAGTAGGTGGCTAATCGCAGCTAAGCTGATGGCAGGAATAATATTCTCAGATTTTTCTCACACCAAACCTTTCTCCTTCACCAACGTTGTTCAATTTCCACGGATATTAATGAAACAAATCTTACCAGGTTCGATTCGATATCGATCGACCGTTGCGAAATTTATACTTGTTGGCACACGAAGGCACTATCTCAACAAACTTAGTCCTGAGATAATACGAAAGAGGCAAAGTTTCACATCCCAGGTATTTTTCTAGAAGCAATCATTGCGTTCACCGGAATCGTAATTTTGTTCACCTGAGCTTTCGGGCTCTTTCGGATGCGAAGTTAATTTCATGGTCCGCCTCATAAGTGTTGGTGACCACTTGCCACTGTGCCTCACCCTATCTGACAGGAAGTTTATGTTTGTACATGCGCGAACTAAGCATTCTTCCAGTCTGTCCGGTATAGTTTCGGGGACAGTTCAGACAGAGCATGCGATACACTACAACCGACTGCCCACTGGTAATTAATATGTTCTTTATTCTCATGATACGGCTGCGCATGATAGCATTGGGACAGTGGGCAATTCTGACGCCTAGTCCCGCAGCAATGCACTTGGTCGCTTCCAACACATCCTTGATATATGGCAGCGCATCGTAGAGGTTGGATCTGGTCTGGTCCTCAGACGGCGTGCAGGCCGGTGTCGGTTCATGAAAGCCTTCGGATAGCCATTATACATAAATTTGTTGCGGAGATATCGGGCCTCCCGTGCTTTGACCTCCGAATTACTACAGTGAGTCTGATTTCTTTTGAACAGCGTTCTCACTCAGCTTTGTTTGGGAGCCACTGGATGGTAGCTGTGAAAATTAAGAAGCTTTGTGGTGTCTGTCGCCTTATTGTAAACCATTGTTTTGAGCTCGCCGTTGGAAGTTTGCATGACGGGTACATAAAAAAATGGAAGCTGCCGATCCATATCTTCTTCCCCCGTGAATTGTTTATCTAGGAATATCGAGTTTAGAAGATCATGACAATTCTGCAGCATTTTCATTTGACGATACCATGTGAACTTCCAACGGCGAGCTCGAAAAAACGGTTTACAATAAGATGACAAACACCACAAAGCTTCTCAATTTTCACAGCAACCATCCAGTGGCTCCCAAACGAAGCTGCGTGAGAACGCTGTTCAAAGGTAATCATACACTTCACAGTAGCCGACACCGGCGTGCACGCCCTCCGAGGATCAGACCAGAACCAATATCTACGATGCGGTGCCATACATCAAGGATGCGTTGAAAGCGACCGAGCGCATTGCTGCGGGACTAGGCGTCGGAATTGCCCACTGCCTCAATGCTACCATGCGCAGCCGCATCATGAGAATAAAGGACGTATTAAGTCCCAGTGGGGAGTCGGGTGAAGTGTATCGCATACCATGTCTGAACTGTCCCAAAAAGTATACCAGAGAGACTGGAAGAATGCTTAGTTCGCGCATGTACGAACATAGGCTGCCTGTCTGGCTGGGTGACGCACAGTCGCAAGTGACCAACACTTATGAGGCGGACCACGAAGTGAACTTCGCAGCCGCAAAAGCAGTTGCTCACGCCGACAGCAAGACCGCACGAGAGTGAATTGAAGCCTGGGCCTTGTATGACAACCCAGAAGAAACTGGCAGAAGCCCTTTCACTTCCGTGGCCGACCCCGACGCCAGGTGATGATCGCACTTTGCCCCCACACCCCAGTAACAGTCGTTCGCTGTGCGCAAATAGCAGCAATCATCCCCCATGAATCTGCCCTCTTATCAACCCCACAACCAAACACAATTACCCCCCCCTACCCCTCCTCCCCTCCCCGGACGCACAAACTTCTACACTCCGACCTCGCCATGCAACTGAGGCGTAAACGATTAATTGTAATTCTACTACACTATGTAACCCTGTCCATCTGTAGGGTTTTAATTACCCTGCAAATGTTCTGGCCTAACGTTGATTTGCTAAAAAAACATATGTTGGCTAATCTTGTCTTCTCAACTGAATAATAGGAAGATTTGCAGAATTTTGAAAAAAGCCTTAATTATCGAGCTTTTCAGAATAAAAATTAACAAGATCCTTTTCAAGGTCCACAAACAGGTTATAAAAAACGTGTCTTATTTACAGCCGCTAAAAATAATTCCTGTCGCGAAACATATTGTTGGCTGTACGACTGATACACTGTTTGTGTGGAAAAATGGCTTTAATTGGGAATAAGTAGTTTTCAAATCAAAATTTATTCGTTTTTCTTGGAAACAGTGTGATTTTTCTACATTGCTTTCCACGTACTTATCAGTCAGTTGGGATTGTTTTTGGTTCCGGGAGAGATTAAATTTTACCATTTTTGCCTTATGTTGTTTACCTTTTTTTAATAGCATGCCGCACAAAAAGAAAGAATGTTTATTAAGTAATCAAAAGAGTTGGACTTGAATAGATTTACTTTCACCGATCTAGTAGAAAAACAACTAAGGTTCGATTTGCCCAGGAGCTTGCGAGGCAAACCCTCCGGACCGTCACATGGTGACCAGGTGATACGATGAAGTGGATCCAACAAAGCAAACGAAAACCAAATAATGGCCATTTCTGGCTTATTCGCCGTCATCTGCCAGTCCTACCCAATCTCCAGGGTAAACACTTCTGAGATTTGAACCCAAAATATTTTGTCTTTGAGTTCAGGACACTACCTTTAGTCTAGGTGTTCTCTGCTTTCTTGGTTGTCATCAGGGATGTGATAAATGAATCTGATTTCCGGTACCTCCAAATTGGCGAAAAGTCTGCCTGCTTTCTCTCTTTGCAATAAGTTAACATGTTGTTTTATTTAAGAAGAGCTTTTTGGATGTATCAAAGCAACTTAATGGATAAAAATATAATATGAACGATTGTCCGCTAAAGCACCAATGTGAATTTATTAACACAAAAAGGCAAGTTGGCTAGTGTTCGTAGTACAGCAAACGACGAGTTATGCTCGGAATTACGTGATCATGAAGTCGACGTACTAGTAATTTTGGCAGCGTAGCATCCAGCAGAGCAAACTGACAGCAAATGTGCACTCCCCGGAGGCAATTGCTCCAGCGGCGTAGCAGATTAAAATAAAAAAGAATCCCAATAGTTCAAGATTTATGGGTTCCCCCCGTGTTCCCCGGTTATAACACTTCCGTCCGAATGCAATATTAAGGACGCGGTCCTCTTTTGCGGACTGGTTTATCTACACATAAAATAAATGCCTATTCATGTACTATTACACTTTAAATACCTTCATTAATTAAAATATGATAAACAAAGTCTGCACAAAAAGTGTTTCATATTGTATGCAAAAATTATAAGCTTAATTATTTTTTCTTATTCGAATAATTTAGTTTGGCTTAAAAAGCTAACACGGTTTTTAAGACCAAATTATAGCCTTCTATAAAGGCTCACATCTTTCCTTTCTAGTAATGTTATTTGTACCTTATTCATTATAGTCCATCCTTACTGTTTCTCTTTTGAAACTTATGAGATGTGTTCTAAGGAGCCTTTAGAAATGCGGCACATTTTTATCACGGAAAGTAGGTAGCTTTTGGTTTTTAAGATCTTGAATGAAAGAGCTACGACACGTCTGCCCTGTGAATAAAGATTTTACCGTTCAATTGAAGCAGGCCATGAACCAATGCTATCTCCTTTTTGGTTAAGCCTAAAAAGGCTCCTTTTTGGAGGATATTGAGTAAGTATAGCATAGTCTTACCTGCTGCATCGGTCGAAATGTGTGCTTCCACCTACAAAATGCTCTATGGAATCCCTAAGGAAGAATACAAAAAGATGTATTTCACATTTGACTCCACTCAGACTTTACTGTTTTCAAAACCCGGCCTTGCTTTTCAGGTTGCAGCTGCTGTTGTTTGATCATCAGAGTGCTGTTTTGTCCCGCCTCAGGTCAAGGCTTGGCAATCGGGAGTGGACTGGCGGTTTCTTAACAGTCTGTGTGAAAATCACAGTCTGAGAGGTGACAGTGGCTTATAAGTGATTGTCGAGTACGTTCGCCTGTGGCCTGATTTGGTGCATTAATATAAGATCATTTGCAGTGGTGAACCTAAGTGGCCCTTGAGGAACTGTGACTAGTTAGCACGTGCGTAGGCTCATGTGCGTCTGATTCCTTTCCAGAGATTGCGATTTTCGCGTGAGGACATGTAAAACCACTGCGAAGGCATATGACCTTGAAGGCAGTTCGCACTGGCACAGGGCTAATTGTCGCAGTCGGTGGCAGGCACGCAGAGATCCCGCAAGGTTGCTAGCATTTGGTCACGCTAGACCTCATATATAATTCAAGCATTCATGCAAGTCACAGGACAAAATTGAGCAGTAGAAGACGACTCTATCGCTGGCACAACATGTTAATTCACCTGACGTTTCGAAATCTGTTGCCGATTTACCATCAGTGACATACTCAGATAATATTAGCAGAAACAGTATGTGTGTGCACAAAGTGTTGCCATAAAACTTAAATGTACAAAAAACTGTTTGACGAGGCCGAACTCCTCACAAGAGCTGACAACCGCGTGAGCCGTGTGCTGCTCGAGTCATGGTTCTCAGATGTTGGGTTCCTCAACAAACGCAACGATATAGCGTTCTCATATGGTGTACCGACGCATTTCCTGAACATCAGAATCAGTCACGTGATAAAGACCAGGCAAAGTCTGCGAGTATAATTTTCCTGAAATGGTCAGGCTTGCATTTGACGCTGACAAACAAGCTGTGGCAATAAGTGTGCCATAACGACACAAATTAAGACTTCAAGCGATGGCCACGAGAACTAACAATTAAGGCACGCATGTGGATCACAACTACGAACTATTAATATGGTTATACATGTTTATGTATCACCATTATTTACGCATGACTCCAAAATTCCTACAATTATATATGATTTAGGATTCCCGAGGAAATCTGCAACGTCGAGGTAATAAAACCCTTGTTCCAGTGATCGCATCTTTTTTAACCTTTTTATTCATCGACCACGGCTCTCTGGTTAAGACACTGGAACTCTGTTTAAGTATCAGTGTCATTTACGGGCAGATGAAATGAATACATGGCAACAACTTCGTTGTGTAAAGCTCAAATAAATGACCAAACGTTGCGGCTAGATTGAGGAAAGTGGAGACGACAGTGATTGGAATTGCCGGTTGGCGAGCAGGTGCACCAGAACTGTTGGCCTAAGAGTTTGTTGCGGTAAAATTCTGGCACGAATAAAGTATATGCATGAAAATGATTGATAGGTGACATCCTAAAGCTTTTAGGTTAATTATCGTTGCTATTCTAACAAAGCATACCTGTCGGTGAAAAATAAGACATAAGCATCGATCCTTTCTGCAAAACTAAATTGTTAAGTCCAATTTATTATATACATTAACAGACGCAGGTGTACTCAGTATGAATCGATCGTGTTTTCGTCTCTTAAACAATAGCCGATCTTGGCCAACGCCAAACTGTCTAGGTTAATTGTATTGATCTGTTCGTATCGGAAATAAACTGAGAGTGTTCACTTTCGCCGAAGATGTAATCTTCGAACGAATAAGTACAACAAAATATTTGCAGTTAAATTTTGTTAACTGAAAGCGACTACAGTACTGCCACGTACGTAAAATTGGTGTTGATAGGGGGATAAGAAGAAACGAAGCCTCGTAAATATCGCATTTGGCAAAAATATGATTGGTAGTGGCCTTTATGAACGCCAAGCCTAAGTCTTTGGTCTTACGGCTCCACTAATAATATGGGTTTAGGCATTGTGTATTAGTGTATGCAGTTTGCGAAAATTAAATGAATAAGTGCATTAAGTTGTAAACTTTATTCTAATACGTTTGCAGTGGCAACTGTATAGCAAATGAGCACGGCGTAACACAATGGCATTACACACCATGGAAATTACCGTGTCTGCATGACTTTTTCAGTATGACCAAGACTTAAAAATATAGCCTTTATTGTTGAAATTCCCTAATGGAAAAAATTGGAGATACTTAGCGTAAGAAGAAAAATTCCGAGAACAGGATAAGTATGACAAGGCAGCAACTACAAAATTAGGACAACCAGGCTGATCTGATAAACCCATAAGAATAAAGTATAATGTCGACTGCGGTTCATATTGCACACTAAAAATTGCATTAACAATTTAAAACCATGCACGTGCAGATATATTGCAATTTCGTTCTACATAAAGTATCTTCTTCTTGTCAACCAGAATGTGGTTCTTTGTCTGCGGACGTGTTAGATCTGATTTTATTCGACAGAAATTTTAAGATGTGGGTGTATGTGTTCGCCATGAGCTGATCGATGCTTCGACGCATTCTGGTGAGCGCAGATATATCTTGATTCTAAAACCATAATTATTGCTCTTCAAATCTTGAGACAGATAAGTATATTAGAAATATTGTACTCTATTCTAATCTGTTAAACCACTACTCTTTGGTCAGTGTTAGCGTGCGGTACAGAGCAAATAAAGTTCAGCTACCATATAACAGATTGCAGATATGTCGATTATAAGTGAACATGTTATGTCAAGCACTGACCGGATACCGGCAAAATACGCATGCGAGACTTTTTTTCCTAGAGCCTCAGATGTGGTAGGCTTCATCGTTTATGTATGCAACTTCAGACAGACTGATAACCATATGTGTATATTACGCAATTTGCTATCTGGTTCAGCTTAACTATACACCAAGAAAGTTGAGTAATTTGCGTTTCACAGTGTATCTAACTTTCAAATCCCTAGTTAAAATACTTTGCACTATAGAAATTAAAACATCTGCAGGTTTCTCTCATATAAGTGTTTGCTGGGTTTCACATGAACACTAGAACTCAGCGCAGCTGATGCATTTTCGTTCAATTTTTGAATTGCAACCGTAAATATGTATGCGTCTGTTCAATGACGAATTGAAACTTCTTGCAGTAAAGGCCACTGGCTTTATGAAGCGATTTAATCAATGCCGGAATATGGCATTAAGGCATGGTAAACCCCACTTAATGGTTAATGACAGCTACACTGACTACGCTATCATGATCACACAACTCCATGTTTTCAGTCCTGAACGCTATGGAGTACCATGTGCTTGAATTCACATCACTCAATTGGTTCCACTCGACGTTGTTTCTGACATGACCTCCTCATTTGCATGCCACATTTTAGCTTTAACTTGGCGGAAATTTACTTCATCGTGTGGTTTTTTCGGAGCCCATCAGGAAACCATGATTGAATTAGTAGCGATTTAAATAAATTGCATTCATGTGGCAACTTGACGGGCTGCGAATAGGAGAGATAGAGTGTTCATATTATCTACTATGTCGCTCGTAGCACAACGGTGCGATGTAGAACTTCAGAGGATAGCATCAACACCTCATGCTCTGACATATTTTATCTGTTACAAGCTGCACAAATATACATGACATTTCTTTATGCGTTTAAGCACACTTCAAATATAGTCTGTGTATTTGCCTCTGCCTTGTGAAACATTAGGCAAAGACATTATAAAACTGTTTTCAATCTCAATCCTTGACGATATAGGTAAGTAAATGAAAATATGTTTTGCAGACCTCGCTCAACTATACCGAAATTTTAAAAATCAACCTGCTGTCCGTGAATTTTCGTCGGTCGTGCCAAGAGCCACATATTCACTTTTTAAGAGCAGACCAAGAACATTCAGCAATCGATATATCACAGTATGCCTGACTGACCTTTGTCCAATTACCTACGTTATTCCCCCACAAGTGGACAACGACAATTTTGGTGCATTCTCGAGCACGCTTCTCCAGGCAACAGTGAAATACGCATATGTTTCGACAATAAACGAATTATATTTTTCCAGATAATGTTAATTGACTTTATGAAGAATGTTAATTAATGCATGAGGAAGGCATTGAAACGAAGCGCCAACGTGTACCCAGCGATAGTGCAGGTACAACGTTTGTAACTGCTTCACCGTCTCCATCGTACAATTTTCTAGCAGGGTTCGGCTGGCTTATCATCTAGACTGATGTGTTTTACGTTGTGAAAGAAATCAAATTATGAGATTTTACACTAGTCAACAAAACGTCTCTTTCATATTTTGCTTGTTTTGCCAGTTGAATAATTTCAGCGTAGTAGGATCTATTTTCACAATGCGGTGTCTCCGAGATCCTCCATTGAACATTTATGGTGTAACTTTACAGATCAGAAAAAAACTAACATCTTGTACCTTTGCACCGGCTCCGCATAAAAGAATAAGAACATATGCTTGATCACATATGTAGCATAAAAAGCATTCCCGATAGCATAGGGTATATGCCCTGTTTAATGAATACATCGTTCATTAGCTGAAAACATGCTGATGATTCTGTTAACTGAACTCGCTTGCTCGTCAACTAAAAACAAGCCTACTAAAGCGTGACTTTCCCTTTTGTTTCCTTTAAAAATGCAACAATATTTTGGACCAAAATATACGAAACGGGCGGTTCCGAAGAAAAGCAACTTTTCATACACTTACCCTTTGAGGATGACTGTATTCCAAAACTGGTTATGCGAAGTTTACGTTGCACCATTGACAAAACATATAATGCAGCTGAACAAGTGTTATTAACTCGCATTACAAATTTTCCAGTTAATGTGACAAAGTATGTTTTGATTTTGAAAGCCATACGCAACTGTGTCCATGCATTATTGTGCACTAATGGTAGCACGTATATTTGCCGTACACAAAGGTGACCAGACCCACTGGAACGTTATCTCGTTTGTTTTTAAAACAAGAAAACAATGTGTCACGGTCCTCTTTTACAAAAACAACTTGCTGGACAATTTTATCTTTGTTAAACTGAACACATTTTTCCGATTTCATGTTTGAGCACAAACCCATCGGACTTTGCGCTCCACGGAGAAACCAGACGTATGCCAATAGACAGAGCATGTAGCTTATCTGCCCCTGCCCTTGAAATGGCATGCCTATATTTGTTCCATATGCTAGTTTCTCCAAATATGCATAATTATTTGATACATATGTTTTATCTTCATCGAAAGACGTTGAAAAGAATAAAAATTAAAAGAAAGCTTAACAAACCATTGGGCCTCTTTGCATGCCCCGAAGTCACTGGCAAAATTCGGATTGATTCGCAGATTGTAGGACTCCCTTGAGGCCTCAGTGAGTTCGCAAGTTGGCAGTCATATGTTTTTGTTATATGAATACCAAGAGAATAGTTGGGGAAATTAGTAAACGACGAGGTTATTCTGAGGACGCAAAGTCGTCAATGCGGTGTTACACAACAGCAGTAACCTGGGCAAAGTACGTTCTGTAAGTAACCGTTTTCGTCGATATCACTAACAGGATATAAAGCCTATGCCATATGAAATAAACGCTAATTTCGTAGTTAGCGGTGAGCATTACGCTGCTATGCCACACATATTTATTATCTTCTATTCAACAGTTAATATAAAAACCACGTCCGTCGCTCAACATAATCCGTTTTGCGTTCATCGTCCTCCATCATTTGCAAATTGCACGTTCAAATTTTATTGATCCACTTACGACGAACGACATAGAGGAGACTTGATGTAAGAGCGGCGAAAACCTTTGATTGTTTTGATAAGGCATCATATGTCACACAGAATGTGACATCGAAAGATGTTTTCGCCAAAAAAGAGGGAAATAAAGTATATGCTTGCGCTTCAGCTGGTTTTCAACTGCACACGTAACCTTCACTAGACTGGCCCGTTAACCCGCACCGTTCGTAAGACTAGTGTTTTTTAAAGAATTGACTAACCGCTTGCTAACTTAAATAATTATTTTTGTGTTCGCTTGAGCAAATGCAAGGTTACAATCAGTTTTGTACCTCAGACACTCTCTTTTATTATTTTGCTTTGCGTGCCTTGAACTATTGAATATACTTTGAACACTGCAACCTTTCATCTATTATTTTAACAACATTTTAAAATTAATACCCCAGCACATTTTAACGAAATGGCAAATATGCAGTTGCAACCCCTCCGACGTTCAAAAGGTTGATCTTCAGAATAATTTGTTCACTTGTACCAACAAATAATGCATTTGTACTGACAATTTTGCATGTTTGAGTTTATATGCTGTCAAATACAATCAAATTTACCACAATATCTTCCTCAGAAATTTAAAATGCAGGATAACAAAGAATTTATGATATCAGAAAATGCATACATATTTTGCTGTTCAACTGAGGATCGCAGACTTCATAAATGCTCAAAACTGTATATGCAGAAGCAATTATTTCGAAAAGCATTTATAAATTCGTTTGTCGCAAACATTTATCTTCATTGCATTTGCTTGGTTCCACATTTCGTCATATATCACTGATGATCGTTTCACGCGCTTCGCTTTTCGACTAGAGACTACTAAATCCTATCAAATTAAGTTAAATAGATACAGTTCTGCAAATCCTGCAAACACATTTCAGGACATAATTTAACTGGATTTAATAGCGTATATCTGGAAAGGTTATTTTAATAAACTTAGTGGATTAAATAAAATGACGGGCTTGAGATTGGAAAACTACCCATTTTATTTAATGTTATTGGGAGAAATAGGTTCCATTTTTGTTAAATAATGATGATTTTTACTTATAAGAAATACCGTATGCTGGATGGAAAGATAAGACAAGACTTTGTTCTCAGACACATTGTGCTGTGGTAGAATTCAATCATTAGCATAAAATTGGAATATTAATCCATTTCAGAACTAAAAAGGTTTGTTCCAATTGGTGAAATGGAATTTAAGCGAAGTTAGGGAATCGCATTTTTTCAGAAAAAAACAGTGATATAATTTCCAAAAAATATATTTGATTACTTTGTAATTTTCTTGCACAAAATGCAGTAACAAGATTGGCCTTAGTCGATTATTTTCTTTTACCGGACAGCTGGCTCTGTGCGTATATACATATTCTGTGTTAGCGAGAAGACTGCCTTTAACTGGCCTAATTTAATATAAATCATGTAGATATATAGTTTTGTTTTGTAAACTATATGTTAAATCAAGTTTTTTTTTAAAATGTAGTGGACAGAAAAATAATAAGCATTTATAAAAATGGTCAAATATGTGGCCTGCTTTTTCTGTAGTTTCACGCTTCTTACTGATCGTGGAATTAAGCCTTGTAAGTGGATAATAATCCATTATAAATTGGGAGGTATATTCTTCCATCTTCAGGCAAATTGAATCGTTCCTCTTCAGATTAATTAAATAGTTTTATCAAAAGTCCACAATTTTCATTGGAGATTTCCTTGGAAAAAAATTAACATACGCTGAAGTTCGTCAGCTTAATATCAACAAAATCACTATTTTCAAAAAGTTTTTTTTTAAAAAAACTTTTTTATGCATCTTAGGTATACAAATCTGCGTTGTATATAGCAGACATGTTTTATTCTCAATATGTGTTTTGCTGTTTGAAATATTGCCAACTTCAACCAACACGGCCACCTGCATAGGACATGGTATCTGAAAGCTCATTTGTTTCGGTAAACGCTGTTAGTTAAATCGTATTTTGAAGGGTTTGATGTAAAATTCGAATAGATGGCCAATTAGTTAACTTATGAATGAATACAGCGAAAAATAACGACACGAAGAGAGACTTTATTCCACCATATTCAATAATTTTGTATTCAGTCGTTACCAAATATGCAAAATAATTTGCCTTAAGGCAAATCCTTTGTATAAAGAAAGCGGCTGTTTCTGTTTAATACTCAGTAAACTATTTGCATTTATTGTTCCAATGGATAGCTATATTTCACGTCTCCGCAATCGGGGAATTATCGAAAAAAATTATTTTGCTTAAGCAACACTTTCTACTTCTTATAGTTATTTTAAGTAATTTATATGCTTCATGTGGCTCATTAGTATTTATAAGGTTTTGAAAATGCAATTCTGCTGGCATTGGATAAATAATCAAACATTTAAAAAAATTAGGAAATTTGCTTGTAGCACACGCAGAAATCTTAGTAAAAGTTACTTTTTTTCTGAAATTCATCTGTGCGTATTAACTCTTTTCTTGTAGGCAGAAGAGCACGATCGCTGAGTTTAAAAAGACCCCTTAAATATATTTTTTGCAGTGATCGTATTGGTCCCCTTTCATTCATCTGGCGCACTTTATTATTTACTATAGTTATATATATGACTGTCTGCGATTGATCTATACTGGCCTTCCAGACGAAAGATGAAGTATGCGTTCCCTGACATTCTTAATCTGTCAAAATTTAAACCCTCATAGTATTTCCAGTACAAACGATAGGATAGAACGCAGCAGGCTTTTACTTAGTAACTGACTTTTATGCGTATGGCCTTGTGTTAATCAACAATTTTGTTGATTTATCAATTAGGGTAGAGCCTCTCCTTCATTAATGAAGCTTGGAAGACCGTTATAAAGTTTTCTTCAGTTATGGTGGGATCGGAAAGGTTACGATTTCAGCGGCCGTAACGACCGCTTCCCAACCCCCGCCCAATCTCCGCGGCGTTCTTTTGCCAGCCTGTCACGCCGGGTGTCAATTGCAGCAGCAGCAGCAGCAGGATGAATGCTTGCTACTCATCGTCAGTGTGGTATCACGCAACAGCATTAACGTGGGCAAAGCACTTATTTTTAAACTAACGTTTTCGTCTGTGTCACAAACAAGGTATAAAGCCTATGCCATATGAAATAAACGCTAATTTCGTAGTTAGCGGTGAGCATTACGCTGCTATGCCACACATATTTATTATCTTCTATTCAACAGTTAATATAAAAACCACGTCCGTCGCTCAACAAAATCAGTTTTGCGTTCATCGTCCTCCATCATTTGCACATTGTAAGTTCAAATGTTATTGATCAACTTACGACGAAGGACATAGAGGAGACTTAATGTAAGAGCAGCGAAAAGCTGTGATTTATTCGATTGAGCATCATATGTCACACAGCATTTGATATCGAAAGATGTTTTAGCCAAAGAAGAGGGAAATACAGTACATGCTTGCGCTTCGGATGGTTTTCAACTGTCAATGCGGACCATTCTTAAGACTGGTTTTTTTCATGAACTGACAAACTGCTTGTCAAATTAAGTAAACATCTTTGTTTCCGCTTGAGCGTTTGCCAAGTTACATTCAGTTTTGTACCTCAGAAACTCTTTCCTCTTATTTTGCTTTGCGTGGCGGTAACTATTTGCATCACGTTAACTACTGCAACCTTTCATCCATTATTTGAAAATTATTTTAAAGTTTATACCTCAGCACATTTTCTGGAACAGGCAAATATGCAGTTAAAACCACTCTGGCGTTCAAGAGGATGGTCTTCAGAATAACTTGTCCACTTGTACCAACAAATAATGCATTTGTACTGACAATGTTACATGTTTGAGTTTGTATGATGCCAATAACAATCAAATTTACCACATTATCGTCCTCGAAAATTGACGATGCAGGATAACGGAGAATTTATTATTTAAACAAAATACATAAATATTTTGCGGTTCAACTGTGGATCTCAGATTTCATAAATGCTAAAAACTGTATTTAAAAAGCAATTAATTCGAACAGCATTTGTATGGTTACATATTTTTTCATATTTTTCTGATGATTGTTTAACGCGCTTCGTTTTTTGACTAGAAACTACTGAATCCTAGCAAATTAAGTTAAAATGATACAGTTCTGCGAATCCTGCAAACAAATTTCAGGACATAATTTAACTGGATAATTTAGCGTACATCTGGAGAGGTTATTTTGATCAACTGAGTGGATTTAATAATAAGGGGGCTTTGGATTGGAAAACTTGCCTTTTATTTAACGTTATTGGGAAAAATAGGATCCATTTTTAAAAATAATGATTATCGTCAAATCAAGTCAAATTTATTAAAGGAAATATAGGCAAACGCCTTTGAACTCCCTCTTGGTACATAGGATTTAAGAAATGCATCGGCAAAGCCGAAAATTCTAAAGAAGTCGTTGACACAATTTCAAACGATTTTGTTTGCATAACAGGAATTCCGTATGCTATAAGGAAAGAAAGGACATAACTTTATTCTCATGCACATTGTGCTGTGACAGAATTCAATAATTTGCAAAAAAGGTTGAATAATAATCAATTCCACAACTAGAAATGTTTGTTTCACTTGGTCAAATGAAATTAAAGCGAAGTTAAGGAATCGTATTTATTTTAAGAAACAAGCACCAATAGAAGTATTAAAAATTATATCTGCAAAAATGCAGTAAAAAAATTTTCTTTGTAGATTATTTTCCTTTTCCGCACAGCTGGCTCTGTGGGTTAATGAATTGTCTATGTGTTAGCGCGAAGACTGCCTTAAAAAGGCCTTATTGAAAATATATTTTTTTGTAAACCACACGTTAAAGCAAGCGTTTTTTAGAAACGAAATGTACAGAAAAATAACAAGTATTTCAAAAATGGTCAAATATCTAGCTTTTTTTTCCGAATTTTAACGCAAATTACTGATCGTGGAATTAAGCCTTGTAAGCGGAGAGTAATCCATTAAAATGTGGAAAGTATGTTCTTCCATCTTCAGTCAAATACAGTCGTTCTTTTTCAGATAAATTAAATAAATTGTCAAAAGTCCACAAATTTTTTTGGAGATTACTTTGGACCATTTTAACATTCGCTGAAAATCGTCAGGTTAATATCCAACAAAAACACTTTTTTTAAAGTTTTTCTTTTATAAAAAAACTGTTTTTATGTATCTGAAGTATAATGATATGCGTTTTATCTAGCAGAAACTTTTATGAAGGGTTTGATGTATTCTTTGAAAAGACTGCCAATTATTAAACGTATGAATGAATACAAAAAATATAACGAAATCAAGAGAGACTTTATTCCGCGATATTCAATTATTTTGTATCCAGTTATTACCAAATAGGCAAAATATTTTGCCATAAGGCAAATCCTTTGAATGATGAATTTGTTTTTTCTGTTTTATATGCAAAAAATATTAACATGTATTTTTCTAATGAATAGCTATTTTTGAGGTCGTCGCAATTTGCGAATATTCGATAAAATTATATTATTTTAAATAACACTTCGTACTTCTTACAGTGCTTTTAAGTACTTAATATGCCTTATATTGGTCATTGGTAGTTATAAGTTTCTGTAAATGCGATCCCACTGGCATGGAAGAAATAATCAAACATTTAAAAATTGAGGAAATTTGCTTGCAGCCCTCGCAGAACTCTAAGTACAAATCACATTTTTTTTCTGAAATTCATCTGTGCGTAGGACCTCTATTCTTGTAGACAGTAGGGCAACATGGCTAAGTTAAGAGGTACACCTTAGGTATTTTTTGTACGATGATCTTCTTGGTCCCCCTTCTATTCATCTGGTACACTTTATTATTAACTATAATTATCTATTTTACTCTCTGCGATGGATCTAGACTGAGATCTTAGACACAACACGAAGTGTGCAATCCCTGACATTCTTAATGTGTCAACATTTAAGCCTTTCTAATATTTCCAGCACAAACGATGTCAGTGTGAGTTTCTTCAAATAAAAATATCTTGGGATACTTGTAAGCCCTCATTTTATTATGTGATACCATCTTACTACGGTGGTTTTGCCCTGTATTCAGTCTGTGCTGATTTCACTCAGGCTTTTGTTTAGTTTGAGCTTTATATCCTCCTTCGGAAACGTGCAAATTTGTCACCGGTATAAAAGATACTGAATGTAATATCGAAAAGTATGACGGTTGTAAACAACCAGATGAAATGTAAAATGAAATATGGTGTGAAGTTAAAATATTTCAATTAGTTTTTTGGCAAAGGCATTGTAAGATTTATCAATCTTTCGTAGGAAACTGTGTTTATAGGGGTTTTCTGGACGGGGAGTTAAAATACATAGTGCGATATAGGTTAATAATTGATGAAAGACTATTTATTTTGTTGTTTTGAGGAAAGAAATGTCCGATCTGTATATCAGCAGATGATTTTAACGGTTTCTAGGAAGAACCCAATCATAATATTCACGGTTCTTGAAAATCATGAATAATAGAAAAAGTAGGTAGGGTTCCTCAGCTTCAAATTAATTGAGGTCCAACTGACCATTATGGAGTAATCTTTGTATAGCCCTTCAGTTTCCATGCGGAAAATACTACCAAAGGCCGCGGGAAACAATATCAACTACATTTGTCCACTTAACGATAACGTCTACAAATTTCCTTAACTCCATGTATAATACGCCCACAATTAAAGTCCATAACACCACTGCTTCCGTAAGATAAACTGCTGGGACTAGTAGTATATGTTGTGTTCTTCTTAAACAACCTTTGTTAGCTTTTGTAAACGTTGTCAAATTCCCTTCGTAAGGACGAGCAATCAGTGGTTGTGAGCTTTGACCTTTTAGAAATCTTTAAAAAGGTATCGCTAAGACGTCTAGGGGTACAACTGGAAGCCCTCGGCATCGTGTCTCCGCTTCTTGACAACAGTTGACTCCTGTTTGTCTGACAACAGTTAGAAACTGATCCGTACCGTATTTACGTCTCATATATTATTTGATAAAATAAGTGCAGATCGGCACTATAAGTAAATATGGTACGGATCATTTTCTAACTGTGGTCAGACCAAAAGGAGTCAATTGTTGTCAAGAAGAGGAGACCAGATGCCGAGGGCTTCCAGTTGTACCCCTAGACGTCCGAGCGATACCTTGTCAAGGGTTTCGCGAATGTCAAAGACCACAACCACTGATTGGTCCTCCTTACGAAAGGAATGTGACAACGTTAACAAAAGCTAACAAAGGTTGTTTAAGAAGAACACAACATATACTCCTAGTCATAGCAGTTTATACTACGGAAGCAGTGGTGTTATGGACTTTTATTGTGGGTGTATTATACATGGAGTGAAGGAAATTTGTAGACGTAATCGTTAAGTGGACAAATGTAGTTGAGCATGTTTCCCGCGGCCTCTGGTAGTATGTTCCGCATGGAAACTGAAGAGCTATACAAAAATTACTCCATAATGGTCAGTCGGACCTCAATTAATTTGAAGCTGAGGAACCCTACCTACTTTTGTGTTATTCATGATTTTCAAGAAACGTGAATATTATGATTGGGTTCTTCCTAGAAACGGTAAAAACCATCTACTGATATACAGATCGAACATTTTTTTCCTTATAATAACAAAATAAAAAGTATTCATCAATTATTTACCTATATTTCAATATTTATTTTAACTTTCCGCCCGGCAAACCCCCATAACCACCGTTTCCTACGAAAAATTGCTCAAACTTCAAGCGCCTTTGCCGAAAATCTCATTGACATATTTTAACTTCGCACCATATTTCATTTTACATTTCATTTGGTTTTTTACAAGCATATTACTTAGCGATATTACATTCAGTATCTTTTATACCGGTGACAAATTCGCACGTTTCAGAAGGAGGAGCAAGTGAGGTTAAGCAGGGTAACACATACGTGTAGTTGTACTAAATCGATTAAAGCAGATTAGAGAGCGGAAAGTTTATTGATTGACAGAAGCATTTAAAGCTTTTTACTGCAAAATAATGTCATTGCTCATGTGGTACACCAGGCAGTAGTACCGTAGTTTACGATTGGGTTGAGGCTCTTTTAAATGGACACCGTAGTCAAAATCAAAACACTATCTCAGAAACCATATTTTAAGCACCAAACTACAATATTTAAAATCGTTAGTAGCATTTTGACCTCACTTTTTTCTAATCAGGAATGACCGAGGAAATATTATTCATGGCATACACTTTATTTCGCATTACGCGAGTTCTTGTCTAGGAAAATATGTTGTTGACATAGTTCGTTTGAAGTATATAACTTTGCTCAAAGTAATGTTTCCCTGCCTGATGTCGAGTCCGTGGACATTTAGCAATCGGCGGATCACAGGGTGCAGTCCTCCGAAGTATAGCAAGCACTAGATCAACGATCTTTCTCGATCACTTTTATTCCTTACCTTTAGAAGAAAACTACATGTCCACTCTTCCGAAGATAACCGTGAAATGTGTATGCGTCTGTAGATTTACTAAATACTACTTTTTGGAAAAATGCCCTTGGGGTTTTAAGCAAAATGTTACAAATGCCACAGAAATGCATTCAAGAAATGGCCGGATACTTCTCCTGTTGACGTTCTTAAAGTGTGCGGCTCTCACAGTCCTGATTGATGTAATGATAACCGAAATGTGTAACAATTACCCAGCCTTTGAAGAATCGGAAGGCATTATTATCGAGTTATTAGTACTTTATGTGGTTCTCCATAAATTTTTGAAGATATAGCTGTACTTTAATTTGAGAGAAGGTTGACCTAGGGGTTTTCAGAGAAACAACACTTAATAGTTTAACCAAAATATCATGAAATTTAACTGTACTTTAAAATGCACACGACAGTTTAATCGACATGAAACTATTTTGGCAAGCATTTTATTATCAGTGCAAGTTTTGGGAAACGAACCTAGGGCAGCTCCTTGGCTCTGTCTCATAAACAGGAAATAAAGCATAAAAAACATGATATGCATTGCTATAGGTTATTATACTGCAGCTCGGTTCTTATACATCGCTCGTCTGACCAACAGTTTTATATGTTTAACACTGTCGCAATTATTGAAAAAACACAGACAAAATCGTCAATGAGCACTCGCACCCTGCCAACAAACACATTGATGAATTATGACGAGTTTGTGCTACCGTTTACTAACGTTTCGGGGATTGCTTTCTCTTCGATACAGAAGCTCCTGTTCAAACAAGTTGGTTCAGGCTGCGTTTCAGCCTGCGCCCAGTGGGGCTTTGGCAAACGGCTACGTTTACTAGGAGCCCTCTTCCAGAGAAAGGGCACACATAATCTCCCTATCTGCCATGTTCTCAAGATTTGAAAAATTTTGTTTTCCATATTCTAGACAACTGAAGCGCGTGAAGGAAAGTGCGTGGCTGACCTACCTGCAAACTGTCAAACTGGCCACGAAAACAATGTTGAAGTTTAACAAGCCAATACAGGTTTCTTCAAGTGCCCCATTAAAGGGTAGTATGGCTAATAGATGGGAAGGGGGGAAGGGAGGGTTACAGACATGCTGCGAAGTGAAGTTTGTTGGTGTTAAAAAAAACGTTTGCGCAGCAAACTCACCTTGAAGCTGCTCCTTTTGCAAAAACATTTTCCGATGTGCGATGCTATGTTACAGACCCTGGGAAGACTAATCTGTCGACTCATGGTTTTTCGGCTGGGTGCAGGAGTCCTTTTCGTGTACAATTAAGGTGTTAAGCATGCAGCTATTGCGGGAGACGACCGACGATTTTAAGCCATTTTGAAGGCACATTTCGAAGAGTTACAATTAACATTTTGCTTCACAATGTCGAGCAACATGAGGCCTAGGTCTTGCACAATTATAAACAACATCAAAGATCACAAAGCGTACACATTTTTGTATTTAAACTCCTCTTGAACATCCGGTACTAAATTTTAAAAAAGTACTTCATTTCCAGAAGGCCACCTGATTGCAACCTTAGTGCCCTGGGTAATTGGAAGACTACGTAAACAACCACCTAAGGATTAAAGAAGATATGTAAGATAGGTAGACTGCTTCACACCTTCCAGCATATTGTCACCTACAATTGAAATGAACACTTTCCGCAAAAAATGGTGAACTATGAAAGATTAATTTCAATGAAAACAAATGCTCTTATGAAAGTGGGGGCAGACTTCGGTTTACAGGACGTTTTCGATACCAAAAGAAAAAAACTGCTGATGAGGGTGTATGAGAGTTCGAAACATTCTTCTTTTCAGTGGAAAAACACTTATAACAGCAGAGGCCACTTATATCGGTCCCAAATTATCCGACTGGCTACTAGATCAAACAGCAGGCAGGTTAGACAGAGGAGTTCATCACGTGCAGCATGGTTGGAACCAAAAGGATAAAATACAGATCAAAATCTCACCACCATAAGGCCAAAGCTGCAAACCTGAGATCGGCCAAGGTAACTGAAAAGCTGGCAAATGCAGGAGGACCGCCAGGATCATCATCAGAGATGGTGAAGCCGATAATCAGGGTTTTAATACGGAGAGTGGAGAAAAGTTATTAACATTTGGAAGTTATGGTTGAAAAGAGTAAAAGACGAAGCGCTGCTGTAAGGATCAATTAATAGATGATATCATGTGCATATATGGAAAATCATTAAATGTTAATGGAATTTCCTCTAATAAACGAGGATTCTTTTAAATCCACAATTTGTGTGTTTTGAAAATAGACTAATAACACGGGTTTATGTATTCCAAAGAGACATTTTTGCGTTATTTTGCTGGTTTACACAGTAGCCTGATTTCGAGGGGAATATTGTTTTAGAGCATGAGGTATTTAAAAGCAAAGAAACGAGAATAAGTGGTTTTTTAGCAAATATGCCATGCTCTAGAATAATTTTCCCCTCCAAATTAGGCTTTTGTGTATAGAAGTCGTTTTTTGAAGCAAACTAAAGTAACACTTTGTTTTTGGAAGATATAAACCCGTGTTATCGGTCTATTTTCAAAACACACAAATTGTGGATTTAAAAGGATCCTCGTTTATTAGAAAAATTCCATTAACATTAAATGATTTTCCATATATGCACATTTTATCCCCTATTAAGTGATCCTTACAGCAGCGCTTCGTCCCTTACTCTTTTCAACCATAACTTCCAAATGTTAATAACTTTTCTCCACTCTACGTATTAAAACCCTGATTATTGGCTTCACCATCTCTGATGATGATCCTGGTGGTCCTCCTGCATTTGCCAGCTTGTCAGTTAACTCGGCAGATCTCAGTATGCAGCTTTGGCCTTATGGTGGTGAGATTTTGATCTGTATTTTATCCTTTTGGTTCAGACAATGCGGTACGTGATGAACTCCTCTGTCTTACCTGCTGCTGTTTGATCTAGTAGCCTGTCTGATATTTTGGGACCGATATAAGCGGTCTCTGCTGTTATACGCTTTTTTTCCACTGAAAAGAAGAATGTTTCGAACTCTCATACACCCTCATCAGCAGTTTTTTTTTTGGTATCATAACAGTTCTGTAAACCAATGTCTGCCCCCACTTTCATAAGATCATTTTTTTTCATTGAAATGAATCTTTCATAGTTCACCATTTTTGCAGAAAGTGTTCATTTCAATTGTAAGTGACAATATGCTGGGAGGTATGAAGCAGTCTACCTATCTTACATATCTTCTTTAATCCTTAGGTGGTCGTCCACGTAGTCTTCCAATTACCCATGGCACTAAGGTTGCAATTAGGTGGCCTTCTGGACATGAAATACTTTTTTAAAATTGAGTACCGGATGTTCAAGAGGAGTTAAAATACAAAAATGTGTAAGCTATGTAATATTTGAAGTTGTTCATAATTGTGCAAGACCTAGGCCTCACGTTGCTCGACATTGTGAAGCAAAATGTTAATTGTATTTCTATGAAATGTGCCTTCAAAATGTCTTAAAATCATCGTTCGTCTCCCGCAATAGCTGCATGATTCACACCTTAATTGTACACGAAAATGTATCCTGCACAGAGCCGAAAAACCATGAGTTGACAGATTAGTCTTCCCAGGGTCTGTAACATAGCATTACACAACGGAAAATGTTTTTGCCAAAGTAGAAGCTTCAAGGTGATTTTGCAGCGCAAAAGCATTTTTTTTAACACCAACAATCTTCACCTCGCAGCATGTCTGTAACCCTCCCTTCCCCCCTTCCCATCTATTAGCCATACTACCCTTTAATGGGGCACTTGAAGAAACCTGTATTGGCTTGTTAAACTTCAACATTGTTTTCGTGTCCAGTTTGACAGATTGCAGGTACGTCAGCCGCGCACTTTTCTTCACGCGCTTCAGTTGTCTAGAATATGGAAAACAAAATTTTTCAAATCTTGAGAACATGGCAGATAGGGAGATTATGTGTGCCCTTTCTCTGGAAGAGGGCTCCTAGTAAACGTAGCCTTTTGCCAAAGTCCCACTGGGCGCAGGCTGAAACGCAGCCTGAACCAACTTGTTTGAACAGGAGCTTCTGTATCGAAGATAAAGAAATCCCTGCACGGTATTCCGCACAGCTCCATTGTTAATAAACTATAATAAGTTACATCGTGTGCAATCCGAACCACAGTCGATAGTGCAGTTTTTCCTTATGGATCGGCCATATCATCATGATTGTGCTTATTAGAAGTTTGCCGCTGTGAAATGTGTATGATCCCCTACTGCGGACTATTTGAAATTGGCAGCCAAAGCGTAAAACCTATTGCTTTCTTTACCACAAGCATTTAACTAAATGAAGAAAACTCTGGGGTCTTCGTGGAACTGAAAAAAATCTTTCGGAGTTGACTTATTCCATTATGTGTTCAGATTTACTGCTTCAACTTGCTTTCACCTGCAACTTACTTTACCTTTTATGAATTACACAACATGAAAACCTTCTCATTAACTTTGATCTTAATCGACTCGTTCAGTAATGTTCCTCATTGCCCCGTTCTGTGACAGACAATTTGGCCACATCGTCTTACGCACCCCATTATTCTCCATTTTAATTGGCTTTTTATTCCAGTGCATCAAATATATCTCAATAAATAAACTTTTATTGGTGCTATTTGTTCGATTTACGCGCCGCAATTCGAGTCTGCCTATCACCTGCTGTAGGATTATTACAATAAACTCCACATATATCTACAACTTTCACAGATTGCTTCTCCGAATTCCCCGCACATGACACGCTTGTTATCAATGGTCGTGTAAATCAAAAGAAATAGGCTCGGTTTTTATAAGGTCCGATAGCAAGCATACTTTTGAT
>JAYGXS010000378.1:0-28807 GCA_036362985.1 Ligula intestinalis
TCTTTTCGACTGCGGCCATTGTCTCGTTTGCTCGACGCACAGCACGGGCGACTTGACTGTGCGGGCATGACCCAGCTGACCTGTTCTTTCCGCCGACTGCCGTGACCGCATGGAGGGTCCGGCCGCCGCCGCCGCCGCCGCCGTAACACTAACGTTCTCCTGTTTTTTTTGTTTGTTTTGCCTTCCGCAGCTGCTGGCGAAGTACATCTACGCACCTCGCCCAGCCGGGACGACAAAAACCAATCACACTAGAGCCCTGGTAGAGGCCTTCACAATCATTCGCAACGCGATTGACGCACAGACCGAACAGGAGCCCAATGTCTTCGGCCTCGGTCCTCCCACTCGTACGTTGGCTCTTCTTGTGACTGTAACCCCCCTCTCCCATCCCCGCCCCCTACTCCCACATTATCCGTTTTCTATGCGCGTGCATATTCTTTCCGCCCCGACACAGCATTTCGTCCAGTTCACGCCCCCCCTTCCCTTCCGCTACTACTTGAGGAGTCGTTATTTGCATTGCACAGTGACCATCTAACCTTGCGAATCCATATTCCTCACTTTCTTTCCATCGGCCTAGGGGGTGAGGGCCTATGGTTACAACAGCTCTCTATCTCATTAACACTTCCCCACCACCTACTGGTTGCGAGACTTGGGCAGTCTTGACAGCAAGTGAGGCTTAGATAGGGGTAACCCAACTTCACGACAACTAAACGCATTTCCCACTGTCCTATTACCTTATCTGCTAGAATCAATGACGGCACACTGAAAGTCTTGGCTTGGAAGGCTGCCGACTGACAATCATGTCAAATGTGCATGCTTGAGTGGAGAGGTCCGTTTGTGGTCTGGCAGAAATGACTCATTCTTAACGTGATTCATGCCACTCTTTCTCATTTGAGATGGGAGCCATTGAACTCCCTATTGTGTGAAATTTCGATGTCGAGTCGTGTCGTGTGCGTTGTACGTGTAGACGAAGTCATAAAGTATATCAGCAACTGCTCCAACACCCACTGGCCGACTCAGTAGGTGGCTAGCGTCTAGGAATGCGAATGGCGAATGACGTCGACAGCCAAGTGAATGTTCCTGACGCGCTTGAAGCCGTGACGGCACCTCAAAAGGCTGCCATCTGATGGGATCACACGATCCCTGTCAAGATGAAGAGAGCCGGACTCGAATGGCGCCTCTTTTAACATTGACCTTGTGGTTCTCAAACTGGCGTGAAATCAGAGCCGCCCCGCACGTCTAGAACGAAAATCTGGTCGTGACTGTGGCGCGCGTAGATGGGCTGTAGACTTTGGTGGCCACTGCGCTCACCGCCGGTCCTTTTGTGCAAGCCTTCCCGGCACGGGACGAGGAAGGTGAAAGAAGATAGAGTGCGGTAGGTGCCCTGCACGTCTGCCATAGTGTTCACTATCAGGATCGGCTGACCTGTTGTTTGCCACGGTCGATCCGTCATTCTTAGGTTGTTGCACCGTTTGAATGCAAACATAAAGCGTTATACTTACTGGAAGTGGACGGTCTAGTAAATGTTACTGATAACGTCCACTTTTTCCCGCGATTTTTCTTCACTGGTGCTTTCCTCGGCTAAAATAATTATTTCCAGTATCATTCTGCCGCCACCCCTCTCCTAACCCTCTAATTCTTCTAGCGTTGCCGTCCCTCTCTCGCACAAGTAGGCTGTGGACGTAAATCGTGACCAAGGGCTTTTTATCAGATCAAAGTCCAGATGTCGGTAGATGGAAAAACAAGCATTTATGTGACGAATGCCTGGTTATTCACTACGCACCGGTCCATCTTCAGCTGTCCAGATCTTTTTCCGTGTTTGAGTATGGGAGGAGATAGTGAGGTGGATGCGGCGAAAGTCCCTCCTATGATAATCAAATTCACGCGCAATTCTCACACACAGCTCTGTTCAATATATGATCTTTTAAAACCATCACCGCCTGAGGGTGTAGGAATTTTGGTTACGTTTTATAGCTTCACTCGGTCTCAGGTCTGCTTTATTTCGTCGTCTAGTTGAGGCGACAGGTTTGATGGACGTCCTCTTCCGGTTGACCTCGTCCATTGAAAGCAGGGTGATGTATCTTTTGTGCGCTGCGCGGAACCAGCCTTTAATCTCATTTAGTCGGATGTATCTTTTTTGGGGCTTTTGAGGGGGGGGAGGCAACTTAAGAGTCCTCCTTCTCCCCCACCCTTCCGTTCGCGCTCTTCCTCCATCTCCCACCCCGGCTGCTCCTTTCACAGAGGAAAGGAGCTGCTTTCTTCCCCACAGTCCTCTTCCTCTTGACGTGTCCGTCTCGCGTCACTCATTTCGCTCCTCTTCTTCCTCCGTCTAGGTAACATCCTCATTGCCTATATCAGTCGTGGCCAACTGGAAAATTTGCAAGAGCAGAATGCCACCCTGCGCGAGGTGACGCTGCAACAAGCCCTGCTGGACAACCGCGTCATCATCAACGCGTATATGCCAGTCGAGGAGAAGAGTGCCACAGTTCTGTTTGAGAAGATGTTTATGCAGCATCTGGCTACCCGGTCAGTCATCTCACGCTCTGCTTGCATGCCTTTTTTTGATGCCCCGACTGTAAAATTGTCTCAAAATTAGGAGAAAGAAAATTGGGCAGGAACGCGGAACCCAAACATTTCGAATTCCTACTCCAAACCCTCATCAGAACGCCAGCATCAGATAGGACTTATCGATTTACAACGGACTGCAGCAGTATAGGACTTACCCGTACGTCGCATTGCTACTTGACAATGCGTTGGTGTATGAAACCTAAACGTCAGTGAGCGCGCTCAACTCTTCTCAACTGCCTCCTGGAGCTCGTATCTTTCGCTTGCATTGACAATTTTTTACTTGAGTCTGACAAGCTGCGATCTGGCCGACGATGGAAAACATTTGCCTTTCGAAATGCCTCTATTTATGTGCAGATTTAGTTTCTGCCCACGTATTAGATGAAACTAACGAGACTAAACATAGTCTAAACGTCCAACTCCATTTTCGATCGTAAGTTAGGTCCCCTGCCGTAACTGTTGCTTCTTTCGTTGTCGTTTTTATCTCTGACGATGGACTCCAGTAAAACTTCGAAAGGTCAGGCGAATAGGGCCGTAATTTTGGCGAGACGAACGGTCTTCGTCTTTTTTACCTGTCTAAATTGACCGTCCTCGTTCAGACCATCAGGACAGCTGTCATATGCCGCTTTTTGTGCATTGATGTGTGCCCGTTGAGCATGGTTGATAGATGAGTATTTGATGATGATGATAGCGCGGTTAGTTTTGGGTGCTTACGCGGCCTCCAGAACGATATGCTATCTTTTAATTGACCAAATTATGAAAATCTCGCGGAATTAGGCGGGATTTAAACTCACGTAGTAGGTAAGGCCTTAACGCGAAGCCAGTGGTCGAACAGTTGAGCTACACACGCCATGCCTGCGCCCTGAGTCTAATGGAATCCCGTAGGATCTTGGGAATGCCAAAACGGAACTGCAAGCTGACTGCCCAAGCAGGATTTCCTAAGCAATCATCTAGAATCCACCAGAATGACTTCTACGCTGACTGAATTATGTAGGTTTGTCAGATTTTCTTAATTTAGTTGACCCAATTGTGAAAAAACTCGCGGCATTCGGCAGGATTTGAACCCGTATAGAAAGGAAGGCCTTAACGCAAAGCCAAAGCTCTACCAGTTGAGCTACAAACGCCACGCCTGCACCGTAAGTTTGATGAAATCCCCTAGAATCTAGGAGATATCAATTTTTCAGAGCCTCTAGAGGCTCGCGCCACCGGGCTATTTATCCTTCAGTCTTTGAAGTTCCATAGTCACTTCAGTACTAAGCGTCTTCCCCATTAAGTGTCCGTAGTATGGCAAAAAGCAGGTCTACCAGGCAACTTTTCCCCACCCGGGAGACTGTTTTAAATCGGCAGCGATGAGATGGCTGGAGTGCAGCCGCTTGGAGCACAACCTGCCCATCACCTCCTCCTCCTCCTCTCACAAAATTTACATGTGGCCGCGCAAACTTGTTAAGGAGTTTAGTGGAGAAGTGAAGCTTCAGACTTTGCCTGCGTCTCTGTTGTGGGCTGCCGCCATCGTCAGTCGTGTTCGCGTCTGCGTTTGGCCGCTCGAAAACTGGCCACTGTCGCGTGACGAGGCGCCGTGAAAAGTGCTTTAAAGCCCCCCTCTGCACCCTCTCGGCTGCTGCTTAAGTTTCTCGCGGTGCGCACGGACAGACAGCTGCTTTCTAAAAAAATCGTGGTCGCTGCTGTCGTTTAGGCCCCAGTTTTGGCAATTATTCACTTGCACATGAGGGGGGGGGGTGGATGGCGCTTGTCAATTGGTCGACGTCGTGGACCTGCCGTAAAAGGCATCATTGAAAAAAGAAGACAAGGCCGGCGTCTTGCAAAAAAGAAACCAGCGCTCGCAGTTCTGCCTCTACGTAGTGTCTGGACGACTGTGTTGCAGCTGGCATTGATCATGCGTCAGCCAGCAAGGCGCACATAAACGACGATTCATAAATTTGTTAAAAAATGCAATCGATACACTAGGGCAGGGGGTCGGGAACGTGTGGCTCTTTTGAAGATTGCATCTGGGTCTCTCAGATAAAAATGGAATTAGAAACTTCAGATTCTGTGGTTTTGGTCCCTGTAAATTTAATTGAATTCAATCTTCAACGATATTATATGGCTCTCACTGAGATATATTTCCAAATATTTGCTTTGTGAGCTTTCACAGCTTTCAAGGTTTCTGGCATCTGCACTCGGGAGTGACCAATCAAGAAAGTACTAAGCTACAGAAGATCCCCCTGTCTCGCGAAATGTTAATCGAAATTCCGGAATGTGTTTTCGATGCAAACAAATTACTTAGCTAGGTTTGTAATACAGTAATAATCATACAGGCTTCTCTAAAGATATTTCTGTCACTTCGAAATACCGGCTTGCTTTTTGATGTAATTTTAAATTCAAATATATTTCAAGAAAATATGTTCTTTGGGATAAAAAAGAGTGATTTTATTCAGTGAATCTTCGAAGGTGGTCCCCCAGCTTGTCTTCGGACCAACGGGAATTTGCAACGAACAAGTAAAATTTAAAGCGTGCTGAAAAAAGGTGGTAGTTATATGGTGGGAGAGCTGATTGGTAGTTGTGGTTTTTTATCAGTTTGTATCTTGCTTTCCTCGTCTCTTTCACCGTCACGTAGAGTTAGATGGATTTTATAAACATCTCAAAGAACGGTGGAATAGACGAGGACCGCACAATGCAGACTGACAGAAACCACAACTACCTATCAGCTCTCCCACCACGTGACTATTATTTTTTTCCACACGTTTGTAATGTTAGTCTTTCGTTGCACATTCTCGCTAGTCCGGAGACAAGTTGGGAAACCAGTCTCGAAAATTCACTCCATAAATTCACTTTTTTTATCCCAAACGACACCTTTTCTTCTTATTGCATTTCTTAGGATGCATCTAATGTTAATCGAAATTTGGAAATGTGTTTTCGATTTCAGCAAATTACTTCAGTAATATTGTAATACTGATTATCGTACAGGCTACGCTCTGGATATTTTAGTCACGTTAGAATGTCAGGGCTTTTGAGCGAGTTTCTTTCTGACCGCCTTTAACAAGCATGTTTTGTTACAAAAACATGACATGCATGCATTCATTGATTTTTGATGTCCTTTTAGATTCAAATGTGTTTTCTATAGAAAAAACATACACGACTATTGTTTCTTGCGCCACCGTGGTTGCGAATTATGCTTTCTTTACCTCTTTTCTGGCTGCATTGGCGAAAGCCTCTTACGCCCGATCCATGCCCGGTAATCTCGGCTTTGTCTTGTCACCGGTTCAAGCAGCAACTGATTTAGAGTGAGGTAGATTGCGGTACGTCTACTCTCACTATACCTGACTGCAGTCACCGCCCCTGCTCTTGAGCGGTGGTCGAACTGACACCTTGTGTACTGAGGAAGGGGTGCCTTCCGACTTATATATTTTATACTATACGGCTTTAACTGAAATATTTTGAAGCGTTTGCTTTCTTGGCTCTCCGAGTCAAAATTTTCCTGACCTCTGCCCTAGGGAGTGGCCAATCAAGAAAGCAATAAGCTATAAGAGATCCCCTGTCCCATTTAATGTCAACCGAGAATCCAAAATGTTTTCTTTTTCGATTCAAACAAATAATGCCGATGTGTTGACTGTTTTATGACGCATGATGGCATGAAATAACTGTTCGACTGTCTAGCTTGTTAGGGATGCTGGTGTCGGTCAGACCTTCTCATCAATCACCTCGGCACCCATTAAGAAATATGCTTATTTGCTGTTTCAGTCCGCAGCTCTGGATTCGCTATAAAGATGAAGAGAGATAATTTGTGAACGAATGAAAGGGTTCGCGTTCCAGGTGTATGCATAGACAAGGAAGAAGACGTTTCGAGCACCTGATAAATTGGTTTGTTCTCCTGAGCTTTCAATCTCTTACAAGAGTCAATCTTTAGAGGTGAGAAGTAGCAACCAAAAGGAGGGTAATTATATTGGCCTATGGCCAATCAACTGTCAGAAATCATCAGGTTGTCAAGGCGTTAGAAACAGTAATCAAGAAGGACGGAGGAGGGCACTTATAATGCTGTTACCTAATTAGCTGTCAGTAGAGCCGGGGATAATTTCGGTAAATGAGAACCCTCAATATGTCGGCCTAACGTCACTATTTTGTCATGACAAAGACTGCAATTGGTTTCCTCTTACCCCTCACCCCCTCTTCAGGTCCAACGTCGCATCCCCATAACTCCATCGTGTAGGCGGTGTTGGGACGAAGGCAGTTACTTATCCTCCCTCACCAGAGACACATACAAGCGCGCGTTTTATCAATTAACTTTTCATTCGTTATTCGTGGAGTCTCCTTCGCGCTGAAGTAGCATGTTTGATGAGCTGCACGTTGCCCCCGTATCTATAAACCCCCAAGTACTGCTTTGATTTGATGCTAGAGCTAAACGGGACCATACCAGCTCCTGACCGGGATTAGTGAGACTCGGTGCAGTCTGCGTACGTCTCCTGGTGACACTGCAGGCTGGAATAGGTCATTTATGCTTGGGGGGGGGGAGATTCTGTGGTATCCCTGTTGTAGTTGCTTGTTGCCTTAATTAATCAAACACACTTTTAGACGAGTACGATGACTCATTTGTTGTGACCCCGATTACTGAAACAAAAAGTTTACCAGCCTGACGTTTTGGATTCTTACTGGAAACTATAATCAGATCAATTAGCAAGTAAGGATAGCGGAGGTTCATCACAGCACTCAACCAACTACATATAACGTGTACGGATTCAGTCTATGATCTATCGGGTAATTGTGGCGCCAAGATGATCAACAATCGAATATCTGACCGCATAATAGACAGAGGCCATCGTGTGGACGCGAAAAACACATATTCCTCTTTCAGACTGTCGAGAAATCCTCTTTTCACTACTATCTGCTATTATTTTGCCGGCGCCCCATTACAGACTGCTTCCGTAACATGCCAATTATTATTGATGTAACGTGAATGTGGCTAAGTAGGGCAAGGGACAGCGACAGATAAACGATACAACCGTAGACTTATTTTCCCTTTCCGGAGCGTAGCCGCATTCAGATTCCATGCGATGCCTGTGATACAGTATACTGCGGTCAAACCAGAATGTCGACCACAAAACGCATACATGACCTCAGACAAAATATGGCAACACCTTACCCGCCAGCGTTAACCGTGTTCATTGAAATCATGATATCTGGAAAGTAAATTCTCTGTCCACTTTTCTCATGAACGAGGAATTTTCGATCGTATTCTTGTGCGTCGGCGAATCTAGGTGTTATCTGCACAATGCATCCAGAACTTCAGGCTATGGGAGACTAAAATTCAGAAATTCGAGTTTGGTGACGTTAACAGCGACGCTGTAGCTCATTCAAGTGTCTTCGATTTATGTTCCGCGAATATTCCCATGTTTAATTTGGAAAAACAATTTGAAAAACCTTTGTTTTCGGCCATCCGTCTGTACAATTGCATTGATGATGAAAACATGAGAGTTGGACAGGCCTTATAAATGTCTTATGAGTAAAACTGGTCATTTTCCCAGTGCCCGCATGGTGAGATCGGCACGTAGAGGTCATTGCAACAGGAGAGGAGGTAGTGACCATTGGTCATGGGTCGAGTATGCGAAGCGAAAATCACTGTCACTTGCACGGAATAAACAACCGTCACTAAGGAACGGGGGCGAGATTCCATCGCCATCCGTCGTTAACGTCGGCCACGGAAGAGAAAGTGCCTGTATTTGCGTCTTCCGACAAGGCAGCACTGGATCCGCTAGTCATATAGCCGATGTCTCGGCTGTTGTTAGCACCCGTTGGAGTAAGCCCTTGCAGAAGTTAGCTGGTGTCGTGAGGGTCCACTCAGTGATTCGTGTGGACAAGGTGTGGGGCATTAAAAGTCTTGATCGATCTAGTTTCGCCTTTCCTTAGCCAGGCCGGTATGTGTTCATTTACCCACTTTTTTAGGCGTTTGGCTGTTCGATTTGTACGCACCTCTTGTGTATGCGGATGTGAAACTCACAATAAGACAGTACATTCATTCGATTCTTCACCGTGCAGCCTACCGTTTAAAAGCTGTGTTTCCGTGGTCACGAAGTAAAACTCTGAGGATTTTTGCTCCCCTTTGGGGCCCTAGGGTTCCTTACGGGCATTATCGTGCTTCCTTTCTACTATTTTCGGATTCCCTGGACAGCATTTTTCCGCGTCAAACCCACGCGTTTCCTCTGGATCACCTGTCGTAAAACTGGAGACGTGGTCTTGTTTTATCTCGTCCTTATCTGTTCTTCCTCACACTGGATTTTTCCCCTTTTTATAATACTCAGATGGAATGTGCACTCCGATCCGGAGGTCTATCGGTCGTCAGATGTGCGATCCGGCCACTTCTACGTCCTAAATCGGACCACGGACCTCGCCTCGACAGTGGGCCGTTTCTACGAGTTGTTTGCACAGGCATCAGCCCCTCTGACTGCTGCCGGTGGGATGACCTCTCGCACCTCCAAGGAGGCCACTCACGATGAGCATGTCCTCGTTCAGGTAGAGGACGAAGCTGGTGTGGAGAATGCGGAGCCCTCTGTTTCCTCACAGGCCGCCTTCTTTGCCGACGTCCGCGTTGAAAAGGCGGACTTTTTGCAGTCACCACGGGCGTTCGAGGAGGAGGAGGAGGAGAAGAAGAGGCCTAAGGAGGCTTCTACCCCTACGTCTTCACCCTCTTCCGCCCTATTCTATTCCCTGCCTTATCCGGATCTGGAGGGCAGAGGTCTCGTCATGAGCATCAGCCAGGCCTTCTATGATAATGTGAGTGCCACCTTGTATCTTTATGCATGTTGCAGGTTTCTCTGCTTTTTCAAGGCAATGGGTCGGTGTGCGACCGTTTTTAGCTCGCCTAGCTTAATTCTAGACCCCGGCTTATTGTTAGTAGTTTATCCTGTACCCTGTGTCAGCACAGAGTCCAGGAGACTGGAGCCGGGATCGGGCGTACTCTGCTGTACTCTGAACGAGTAGGCATCAGGCGCAGGTGGATGGTGTGGCGTGAGACTGCACCTAGGCGCACCCTGTCCTTATCTAGCCGCCGTGTTGGTCCGACGCGTCTGCAAGGTCATAAATCGGTACATATTGCGGAAGTGTCACGTAGAACCATAGGCACGCTGGAAAAGAAAGTCATATGACAATTTAAATGCCGTTGCGCACGAAACGTACTTCCTTGAAATATCTGTGGGGCTTTTCAAATTTAGCCGGCATCTTTCGTTTCTCCATTCCCATGTAAGTTTTCTTACACATATACGTCAGTTGGCTTACTTCATCCATTATGAACCGACTGTTATCCCTCTCTGTTTATTTGAACTACAATGCGGGCATGAGTGCACGAGGTCACGTCGCTAGCGCCGTTGTGAAAGCAGTCGAATTTGGCCTATATTTGACGACTTTTCCAAGGAAATTTTTGCGTGATGTCGAAAATTGCAGTCATTGGTGATTATGGATCACTTTTGATTTCTCGGTTTTGCGCCTAATTTTGAATAGAGAGCGTTTTTTTTCGGAATGATATTCTAAAATTCTAGTTCGTTCCGTAGTAGTGCATGCTATCTTATAAACGCAATTTGGCCGGGATTCATAGTTGAGCCGCCTTATGGTAATAAGAGTAGCTCTAATCGTTTCCTTGGTCTATAGACTTCTTTTGTCAACGAATAGGTATTGTTATTTTAAGTTTGTATGCTTCCTTCACTAACAAATAAGAATTCTTCTTAGAGTTTTCTAGGTCTTTTTAGTTCTTTCCGCAACGTTTAACCGATGTTTAAGTTCAGAAAAAACACAATTACTAATGGCTTTAACTTATTTTATGTTGTGCTCTTACCACGCATAACCACGCCTTACTTGCTCATTAATCAACCATTAAACCACGAAATTCGCCAGACAAATTGGTCAGGAGACCCTTTGCCATTGGGCGGCCCTGCGGTGCATCCCTACTCCTAATTAAAATTGGCATACCATTGGAAGGCATCCTTTGCCGCTTCAAATTGAAGTTGTCTTAACCACGAGCTCAGCTGTCTCGTAAGTCCTTTTAATGGGGCGTCGTGATGGTAGCTCGATCCTCCTATCATATTTTTATGCCTCTTTCGAAGTCTTATTACCTACGATTAATTGCTTCTAATTTTTCATACTTGACTTTCCTTGAACTTTCTCTATTCTGATCTTCCCCCTAGGACGTCTTCCTCGGTGTGATGGGAGTGGACATGCACGTAGCCGATCTGCTCGACCAGGTGATCCACTTTGGCAGCGGTGGCCAGCGCGTGGGCCATGGTTCCTCCAGCGCCTTCATTATACACGCGCCCAATGGCTATACGGTCTCCCATCCCGCCCTCGCTGATCTCCTCTCCTCACCGGCATCTGCTACCGCGGCCGCCGCTTCTGCGCCCCTGCCGTCTTTCGGTGCTGCAGACTCTGCCGTCAGTCCTGCCCTCGGCCACTCGACCCTCGGTCGAGGTGAGACAGCCACCAACCTCTGGCTTCTGGCCGAATCGCTTCTGGGCTCCGCAGCCTCTGGTCTCCCCCCCGAACCCGTGCTTCACGCGGATATCAGCCAATTTGAGCGTGTTCCTGGCTTTGAGGCCAGAGTGCGCCCTCGTCTGCTGCGAGAGGATAATGGCACCGTGGTCTTGACGATTCAAGCGGTTAGTTCCTGCCGATTTGGTAAATTTGTGTTTTGAACAGTCCCTTTGGTCGCGCTTGAAAAAGGGATTTTGTCACGCCTTTCTCTACAGGCGTAATTCTCATTAACTTAGAAGTACATTACTTCCACTGTGTAATTTTACGTGTATGCGGTTGGGATCATTTCCGGTCTAGCCGGTGTCGCAGATTATACCCTTCCATGTGTGACGGTCTGTGGTAGCAGACCTGGACAGTTCACTCCATGCTTTTCGCCAATGATGCAGGTCGAATAGCGACGCAATAAGAGCAACTTCTGTGTCTCAACGAACTGTATCGAGTCTGGTTTTGAGTTGAGACCTCCAATCGACGGCAGTAGAAATGGACGTCGAGGAACGTGCCCAAGTCGCCTCAGTCGTCTGAGATATCCCCCCCCCCTCAATATTGTCTCATCGTTTGACCAGTCTCTTTGGTCGTGCTTAAGAAGGCCTTTGTCATGCCTTCCTCTGCAGATGTAATTCATATGCACGTAAAAGGAAATTACTTCAACAGCGTGCTTTTACGTCCATGCGACTGCGATCATGCCTGGTCAAGCCGGTGTCGCATATTGTGCCCCTCCAGGCGTGAGGATCCGTGGCAGCTGACCTAGACAGTTAGATCCATACTCTTCGCCAATGATGCAGGTCGAATAGCGAAGCTCTATGCACCAATTCTGTGCCTCGACAGGCTGTATCGAGTCAGGTTTTGAGTTGACACTTCCTTTCGATATGGTTTAGCCTTTCGTAAATCACTGCTAGTTTCGTCACCTAAATAGACGCACCCGAAGTTAGAAGCTATGCCAAAAGACAGTCGGAATGATTCACATATGGCATGGTTCTATAGAAATAAACAGAACGTTTAACAGTGCAGGATAGGTCATGAATACGAGGTAGAAATCAAGAGACCGGTGGACATGCATTCGAGATACTTAGACGAGCAGTCGTGTGAAGGACGCAGACGCGTTGCCGCCAGTTTATAAGGGCGTAAGGACACGGGGCAGGAACCAAAGCATGAGGGGAGCGAATAGGGACACGATGCGGGGAACAGAGACCGTGGGGCATGTTGAATCAGGCCACAAGAATAAAGATCGCGGTGTGTCAACGAATGGGAAGGCGGCCAATGCGGTCAAGCGGTCAGGACATTGGACAAGGCACGTGAGCGTAAATATGGACGACTAAGCGGGTTTACGGACACATGCTTTGGCCAAGTCCGAACAGGAAGCAAAATAATCTCAAAAATGATATTGACATAATGAATGCCGAAGTCAAAATCGAGGGCAGCACACTGCGCTCGTGAGGTGGACGTCAAAGAACGTGTCCAAACCACCTGGTCTGAAATATATCTTCGCAATATTGTCGCAGCGAGTACAGACTGTCGCCTGAAGTGAACCAATTATTGAAAACAGAACAAAAACTCAGTTTGCTTCTGTCTGAATTCAGCTTAGAATTAGTTCATGCAACTTGTTCTCATGTTCGTCTGGCGGTTTCTTGTAATGGATGTCCCTTCCTTCTGTTTTGCAGGACGCAGCACAGGCCTCTGCCCTCGAGTCGACCGGCCTCTGGGTGAGCCCTGCTCCAGCTTTAAATACAACTGACGCCACGCGAATCCGCCTCAATGTCATCTACCGTTGGAAGCGCATTCGGGACCCGGAGACGTCTTTCGTGGTGGTTTTGCGCACTGTGGAGGCACCCACGCTGCCGCCGCAGCAACAACTGGCAGAGCTGAGTACGTTTGCTATTCCCTTTTTGACTCTCTCTAGTCATTATGTTCTGCGAGCATACTTCTGGTGATACTGCATAAGCTAACCTAAACTCTCTCGGACCTTCCCTATTCCTTCTTTTCGTCCTCCATTTCTTCGGCATTAAGGTTACTTCCTCGTTCTTTTCCATTTTAATTCGTTTATGTTTCACCGTTCATGCTGATCGTGCATCCACACAAACAACTTATCCTAAGGCAAACCACTGCCTTCATTTTCATTGGCTGTTATTCTCGCTGATTCCTGGCCTGTGGCTATTTACTCATGGTTGTTTATTCAATAACCTCGCGCTTATTAATTCCTGATTTTCGCCTATTTTTCGGTTTTCGCTGTCTATTCCGATGCTGTATAGGGGCGGCGATTAACACACTTGATTACATTTAGCAACTTTTTGTACTTATTTCTACAGTTCGCCTTGACTAACCACCGTGTTTCCCCACCCACAAAACCCTAATCCCACCGCTGTCGTAAGACACAAGACTGAGGTTAGGGATAAACAATGTGCAGTACTTTTGCCGTACGGTCAGACGTTAAATAAGGTATCATGTGCGCAGGTAGGGTCATTATCTATGTACTACGCTTTTTTCTGCTGGTATTTGTTATAAGGGTGCTCATTTAAGAATACCTTCTTCCTACTACTGAATCTTTTTTTGATAAAAAGCAAGTATTCTTTTTAACTGAACCTAAATTTCCAATTTTACAGGTTGTGTTTATTCAGCGAATTTTTCATACCTGCTAACAGTGGTTCCCACTCGGTCTAGCCTCCTTTCGCCAATGCGCCGCCTTACAGCTGCTAACCGATTGGAGTATTAGTATAGGCGCGTCCTAGACAGTCGCTCAGATTGATGGTTCAGCGTTGTGTTTTCTAGCGCACTGATTCAAGTAAACTTCTTTACTGGTGCTTCACGCTGCCGTTAGTGTGTACTGTGGTACTGCCGCTGCTGTTGTTGTTGCTGCTGGTTCGTGACTGCCTGTTTGTTAGATGCGATAGCCTGCTTATATCGCGAGTGGTTCCACTCTCCAAAACCTACTGGGTAACCAGCAACTGGGGGACCCCGCGTCTTGAAGCGTTCTTTTTCATGCTTGCGTTCCGTCTACGCATAGGAAAACGCAAGCGTTTTGTGCGTCTGCTCAAAACCTATGTAGGTACAGCCCCAAGCCCAGTGTAGCTGGTTCGTCTGGCTGACGGTGACACCTATCAGTAAATGTGCTAGCTCATGACATTTTTCAGCCAAAAATCCAGCGTGTGTTTTCGATTCGAAAATAAGTAATCGTGCAGCCTAATATCAACATGTTTCATTAACTTCAATGAATGCCGACTCTTAAACGAGTTTCCTTCTGGCCAACTGCACTGCACAGAGTCACATTTAAAAAAATTTTTATTTCTTCATGTTCCAGTTCCCAACTTTGATTCCTGTTACCACCGTCTGGATCTCTTCAAGCGGGATCATGCCTGTCTCTACCTGCGCCAGCTAGCCACATTCAGTACGTCTGTCCGGTCCTCTTTTCTGTTACTTCGTCTTCTTGGTGTACGAAAGACGGCATCTTGACTCTGCTTCTTTTCTGCTTTACGTTAAGTACCCTTCCTTAGCACTTGTATGTGACCTTTAGGCTTGACGGTTTTGCTTGTCCATGAGCTTGTCTCACTCGAACTCTCGTCAGTGGTCATTCAGTGACTGACTGTATGCTTATATGTAGGGTTGGAGGGGTTAAACACTCTCTGCAATAATTCCCAAACCATCTGCTACTGGTTCTATGATATTCTAGGCAAAAATAAGGGCACTAGATTGAGGGCCTTTGCAGCTGAACTGTTGACTTGTCTTCATACACTTTGGACTGCTGTTACGACCCGCGCCTGGTAGTTTTAGTCAACACGGACCTGTAAGAGAGAGACAGAGAAAACCAGTCGGCCAAGAAGGGAACGTGTATTCAAACAGAACACGTCAGTGCAAGTCAGCGCAAGTCAAGTCAGACACAGGGAGCATGTACATTAAAGGGTACGCGAGAGACATCGCTTGACAATGGACCAATCAGGATTTAGCAGACAAGACCGGTTCACGGCAAGCGGCTCTCGTGAGCCGTTGAGTGCGTTGACTCATCGTGGGAATCGTCGCATTCCCAACAACCGCCGAGGCTGAAGCACTGCATTAAGTTGAGTAAACTGTGCAAAACGACGACACTGTAGAGTCCGAGCGGTGAGAATACTCAGCTGAAGACCAGTAGGAGGAACTTGTTGTTCGGCGATGACGGTGTGTGTATGTGAAGGATAGAGAAAAGATGTTATTATTTTGGTATGTGTAAGGGGATGATTTTCAAGTTACGCGTTTTGTACTAGCCCAGGCGCGGTCGACTGTACTGTGTACAGCACAGTCAGTTGTAGCGTTTTTTTTCACTTCTGCCTCCTGTTAGGGTTAATGCCTGCAATTCAGTCACTAGCACCACATACAAACCCTGCTAACTGCTTACCCTATATATGACTATACTACCCAAATGTGTGAGTAGATATTTATGTGTTGAATGGTAAGCTGCTCACAGATCTGTTTAGGGAATATGCTCGCCTCATTGTTTTTTTGGAGTTCAATCTAGATCCCTTGCAGGCAGTCGTATAGCAGCCTGTGATATATGGAACCGACAAAGCCGTTTTCAGCCAGTCATACCCAATGCTAACCATTCCTCATATTCCCAATCGCTCAATAGTAGAGTGTTGCACCCCATGACCAAACGGTTGTGGGTTCGAATCCCGGGTAATCCACACCTTGGATTAGGCATGACTGGCTGATGACGTCTAATAAGTCAGAGATGGCCATTCCGGACGCCATTGTTTTTGTCGGTTCCACACCAGCGCCTTTATATGTGCTCTTTTTTCGGTGCCTTTTCTCAAATACTTTGTCGCCAATTAGGCGTTCAAAGACGTTTACCTCTTTATAGGACCGTTAATTCAAATTAATTTTATCACTTCTGACTGAGGCTTTCAGGGTGTGGGGGCATAGTGCCGTATTTAAGACTTTTTACCTTCCACACCAAAAGCAGGATTGGTAGCATCGGAACCGATATGTCAAACCCCTACTACACGCTTAAGCTACAGGCATGCTTTGCAAGTATAGACTGTGTCAAATTGGTGACCAACGGCAAGGGTTCAGTGAAGTCTCTTATATGAGATTGTGAAATGCTTTGTATAGATGTCCGACTTGGCAGATCTGCGGCCACGCAATCTCTTTGCGGCTTACCCTTACGCCCTGTCACTCAACTCGCGTGGACGAATCCTTCACACTTCCCGCCTTTCACAGCTGTCAGTCGCAGACAGTTCCCATTCAGCTGCCAGTGATGATCTCCGATTTCGGATAGACTTCCCTTTAGTCGCTGGTTTATTCGTCAGAAAGTAGTGCATATTTTGGAAAGAGGTCTCATTGATTTTTCGTTCTATGCTAGGCTGCAGCACCATCTATCTACCCCCGCGAACCTTCATGCGTCCATTTGAACAACTCGCATCACCGGAAGGCGAGACCTCGGACCAAGTGCGTCACATGGTGGCCTATCTCGTCGATCATACCGCCCTCATTTCCAACCCCGGTGTCGCACCCAGCACACCGTCTACGCGCACCGCGGTCGCTGTAGTCGAGAGGATCAGCAAATTCTGGCGTAAGCGGACTCAGGCTAGCAAGTACAACCACTACATCATACGCCGGTACGTGTACCTTTGGTGTCTTTACCTGCGTTTGCTTTTTTCTTGTCCCCTGTTCCCAGTCGGAATTAACAGCTTTTCTGCAGCTGTCATTCTTTATTCCTTGAGGGGAACTTCACGTTTTTTCCCACACCTCTCGTTTCTGTACACTAAACCGGCCGTGTGGTAGATGCGCTGGACCAACATGGGGCCCGATTAGGGTAAGACAGGCATTATTCGGGTTGCAGGCTCAAGCCGCACCAACCCTCTGAACCGTATCCCGTCACCGGTCTGAACACCGTGCACAGGTGGGTGAGGGAAGAGTGTGTGCGGTAGATACTACGCAAGTCTACTATCGCTTACCACTAATGCACTTGCCTGCTGTGGAGCAAACGGAAGACCTCGTGGGAACCGATGATCGAACAGTCCTTTACACACGCACACTCAACCAGCCTTGACGGCCGAAAATTATTCCTAATGTTTTTGTGCTGGCCACTAGTTCTGTCAGCAGGTGATGTTGGTGGTCGTGGTGATGGCTAATACCGTTGATTTTGATGACGAAAACAAAAACAACTTTGAGTGTGATAATGATGGTTGCGGTGGTGGTGGTGGCGGTGGTGGTGATGGTAGTGGTGGTTACCCCTCTCGGGAGGGTGTTGGCCAAGGCTTCATGCAGGGCTGCTCTCACCCTTCTGAGACCCAATGGTCTGTATGCACATGCAATGCCAGTCTTCAGCCAACCACGGTCCCTGCGGCCTGGAAGGCGCTGGCACTTTCTCTCACTTCTGATTCCCTGTTGGTGACTGCGCTCGCGCTCCCACTGGGTTTCAGGCCCCACTGCGGGTGCCCGAAAAGCTAGGCGGTCAGTATGCGGTGGGGGAGAGAGTGAGGTCGACCTCTGCGCGTTTTTTTTCTCACTATAATAAATCTGAATGCGTCTGAATCTATAACGGTGTGCTAAACGCCGTGGCTTGGAGGGTTTGCCAACTGACAGGAAAACTCGGACCCCCTACGTTGCTGCTCCTCCTGTACGCGAGTGTTTGTGTGTGCGTATGGGAGGAGAGGGAGGACTGAGAGTCAGGCTGCAATGGCTGCCTTTTAATGTGGCCTTTATGGCGCTCCCGTGCAGTCGGGAGCATACCTAGCGAGATGCTGATGCAAGTGTGCGCGTGTTGAGTGATTACCGTGCCAGCCATCTACACCCTCCCTCATCCCGGATACGGCGGTGGGAGTGGCGAGCGAGTGGGTAGATACTGCGCGAGTCTGCCTAAACTCCTGTATTCTCTCGTGCCAGTTCTCTGCGTTGCTCCTGCTTGCTGTCGCTTGCGTATTGCTTGCCCAGCTCGTCTCAGTGTCTGTTGCGGCTTGCTTCAGCGTTTCCTGCGGCTTGTTGGAGCGCGTGGTGCCCATCGTCGAAATCGACCGGGGTACTGTCGTGTGTGTGTGTGTGTGTGTGTTTGGCTAGGGTCGCTCTCTCTTCGTCGACGGCCACGGAAGTACAAAAACAGGGGTTCCTGTTTTGTCCTGCACAAACCATTTTTCACACGGACAAGTTGATTGTAGGTTGCCGTTGCTGGCCATCCCGTCGAAATCGACGGGGGACATGTCGGTGGTGGTAAGCAAAGCATTGCCGCAGACAACATGGTTTTTGGTTTAATTCTTCCTGTGGTCATCTGATTTGGCAGGGTGCTTCTCCGCACCCTGTTCAGCGTGTTTTTTGCTTAATACGCGCTGACAGGGTTAGATCTTAGCAGAGCACCCAAGGGACGAGTGGGGTTTTACCGCAGTAGCCACGTATCCAGTCGGCCCAGGTTGGTCTTGCCACCGTAGGCACAAATAGAAAGGGAAGATAGATCGAGTGTCTTCCGAACTAGAGGATGCAATTTCAGGAATAAGAAGTTAATTTACCTGACGTTTCGGATTCTGTCGACAACCCTTAATCACAGGTAATCGTAGAACAGGGTCATACATGCACAGATTAGGGTGATATATGCATAGATCACGCAGTATTTATAGCTCGTAGTATTCACGCAACCATATACGCACTATAATTATCAGGTCCCGTAACCGCCGCTGGGGCTTTGTGATTGGTTCAGAGTAGGCTTGGTGGTCCACTTTCGAGTCATCATTTGCCGCAATGTCTTCATCTGTTTGACGCGAGCGTGATATTTACGCGACAATTATCTTTTCTGTCGTCGAAAATGTTGCTGGGCCTGGTCCCTTCCACGTGACCGATTCTCCTGCTCAGACAATGTCTCGTGGCTCAAATGGTTGTCACCTCTTGCGAGTATTTTGACCTCATTTCATTTTAAAATATGGCCGGGTTCCGTCGAGTGATCTGCAGCCTAGGAGTTAGCGTCCAGCTTGGTCTTGGAAAGGGAAGATAGAAAAGAGTCTGTTCCATTGTGGCCTTTGTAGGCCGTTTGCCCTGTCACTATATTTCTAAAATTCCAGTCTTCGAAGGTTACCAATGGATCTAGTAGCTAACTCCTTTGGACTAAGACGCATACTCCACTAAGTGTGTACTTGGACCTGATGGCTATTCACCAATGTTAATTAATTCTCTGCTTCAGGCAGTGGGAGCGAGCTAGGAACAGAGAGACCTGACAGATTACAGCAACTGATGTCTGTCTGTGTTCATCCCAACCTTGTCTTTTCATATTTATTCACAAGGAACCAGACACGCGCCGGGGTGGCCTTTTTTCCTTTACTTAATTTAAGAAACCTCTGTTTTCCCACTGTAAGATGCTTACTTCAGGCTTACAGTTTACTCTTGTGTCCCATCGACTTTCATGCGACCCCCCCCTTCCTTTTTGTCCTGCCCCGTCTCTCGCAGATACATAGCAATGGATACTGGTGTGATGCTCATGTACCCGGGTGCCCTCCTGCCGCAGAATTACGATCCTACCACGCGCTCTTGGTATCTGCGGGCCTTACAATTTTCCGGACGTCTGGTCTTCACTGGGCCTTACCTGGACGACGGTGGAGCCGGTTCCATCCTCACCCTCTCCTATGCCATCTTTGAGGGAAAGTATGTCCTCACCCCTGCCCACTCCGACCCACTGGCCATACCTTTTAGTTTGACGTTGAATGATTCGTGGCTAAACATAGTCTCGTCTGCTACTATTACTACTACTACTACTGCTACTACTACTACTACTACTACTACTAATACTACTACTACTTCTACTACTACTACTACTACTACTACTACTACTCTACTACTACTACTACTATTAATACTACTAATACTACTACTTATAATACTAATAATACTACTACTAATACTACTACTAATAATAATACTACTAATACTTCTACTTCTACGACTACTACCACTACTATTGCAACAATAACTACTTCTGCTGCTACTAGTACTTCTATTACTATTGAAAGCGCTTCTTGTTGGCCGCCTAATCTTGGTGGTTTACGGTTGACTGCTTGCTTCCATTACGCGTCATTAAGTGCTGATTGTCTAAGAGCCATTATTGTGGGACTGTGTGGTACTTGCATCTTGCATTCCTTAAAGTTATTGGGCACTGAGACTTATACCCCCTTTAGTATGACTCTTTCGATGCCCTTGGTCAGTACATGCTGAGGGGGGAGGGGCGCAGATCGTGTATGGCCCGTGTAGATGGGTGGTTTAAGCCGAAAATATCTCCTGTATTTTTCGGCATTGTCTTGCTAGTTGGTTAGGTGTGGAGAAAGTGCGATATGTTCGGTGCAAGCCGTCGGTGTTGTGGCGAAATGCCTCTGCTCTTTCTTCTGCTGTAACGTTGGCATCCGTTGTGTCACCGTCTGATTACGCCCTGCTTGAATCTTCAAGAAAGATCACAACAACAAGAGCTGTAAAGTAGAAGGCATCCGAATGAGAGTTTTATTGTGTACAGGACTTGGAGTTGCTGTCTCGGGGGGTATTGGCCGCAGGGAGAAGCTTGGACCTCATGTTGACTGCGTCCGGCCATTCAGTCTCTGTCAGTCCTTTTTTAATTCTTTGTGGGAGATGTGACAGGTGTTTATAAGTGATTGTCAGACTAGTTTATGTGTTGCATGATTGGTGCGTTTGAATAAGGTCACCTGCTGGGTGGGGCATGGGGCAGTCACAGCAAAGACACCTGATCTTGGGGCAGTCCGCATTGACAAAGGAGTCATCGTTGGCCGTCGGTCACGGACGCGGCGCTTCAGGACAGCCCGCAAAGTTATGTTGGCATTCAGTTATATTGGACTGCTAACACATTCTACCGTCAAATCCCGTGCTACCCTGACTGTGGTATCACCATTTTGTTTCCTGCGTTTTTCTCCCAGTTCCAGCGGAGTGCATACCCCTGGTGCGGCTCGAGTCAGCGCGGTTGTCGCAATGGATGTGACCCACCGCTTTCTCAGCCTCCTGTTGGCCGAATGGCTGCCCGAATGCGGCCCTACGCTGACTGGTCGATCGAAAGTAGCCAACCCGGTTTCGGCGGCGCAGGCTCGGCTGGAGCCAAAAGCCTTCGGTCTGCCTCTCTCCGTGCTGGCCGCGCTCAAGAACGCCTCCGCCTCCTACGAGACAATTGCACAGATCCTACGCGCCAGTGGTCTGGCTGTTGGTAGCCGTGCTACTGACGGAGGCAGCGGTGAACCACAGGCCGCGACGCTGGAGGCCACGCTGCACTCCATGAAGTGTCTCCTATTGGATGATCGCGGCTACCTGGATGCTCATCCGGGATTTGCCGAGGCGCGTGTTGGAGCGCCGCTTGAAAGCAGTCACATTAGTCATAGGTAATTCTGCTTTAGTTTAGTTTTATTAATTGAAAGATAGGCAAAGGCCTTTGAGCTGCATGGTTACTAGGACAGGCATCGATGAAGCAGAAAAACGAATTTGTTTAAATCCTTGCAGTCGAAAAACAAGAGGCAACCGGTTGGTGGAAAATGTTAACATTAATGACTACTCACTCGTTACAAGTAGCACGTTGGGTGGTGTAATTATTTTTTTTCAGGCGTCGTACCTCGGCTTATTGGCGATACTGCACGAGCAGTATGCCAAAGATCTCTAGTCAGTGACGGATCTCATGAAGTGTTAACTGAAATCCTGAAACACGTTTTCAAATTGAAAGGTTGCGTAAGTGTGGTATACCTTTATGATATGTCACGTACGCAAGGACACTGACTTTCTGGCCCTGCCAAAAATTCGCAATCGGTATACCATGACTGCTTAAGTAGTTTGGCTTTTTTCGCAGCGGTTTTCGACACCCTTATGTATGCAAATCTGTTTTCAATACCATACAGTGTCTGTTCAAATTATATCGTTTGTTAATGCCACTCATAAGGTGTACAATCTACTTCACATTTATTGCACAGTTTAATGAGAACAGTATAGTATCTCCCCACTAGCCTATAGGTATGTATCCTATCCTGTCGGGGTATATACAGCTAGGCGGAAAAAACACAAGAGGGCCGATTTCTAAGGTCAACCACTTTATGCAGAGTCAACAAAAATAGTATATTTTCTAGCTCGTCAATTCTAATTTATTTATGGTTTTTGGCCGTTCTTAAATATTCCTGCCAATGGCGTGTGACGCGCTTTCTTGGTCGTTGTGGGCTTTCTCGTTCTATACACTATTTGATCGTTTCCCAAGCTGTAATGCCCTCGCGGAAACTACTCGAATAATTAGGCCGCACGCGTAAGTTGAAGCAACAGCGCGCGCTGCTTGGTAACCCGCGCCTATTACTCAGCTTGCCCGGCCTGTTTCGGCGATGGTTTTCACGTTGTCGTTTGGCGTTTGAGCGCGAGCGCATTGCGGTTTCGGCTACCGTAGCATATTGTAAGGAAATCATAGAAATTTATAGACAGGAAACCGAAAACGTAAGTGTACTGACAGATCAAGCTCAAAAATGTTCGCCATTTTGGAACACTGCATCCGAACGTCAAGGAAGACGTGATTTTCCACCAAATGAGTACAAGAAAAAATATGCGTGTTTCCGTTTACTGTAGGTTTTTGAAAATAAGTAGAAAGCGTTCATGCTACGTAAGTAGTCATTTCCAGTTTCATTCGGTTTTTGCGGCGGCCACGAAGAAGTGCCGTTAAAAGCCTGCACCCTGGTGTGCCTGAAATATCTTGTGGGTATGCTCTAAGATACTAAATATCATAATCCAGTTGAGTATTTTATCGTCAGCGAAAAAAAATCCGAATTTTGGTTAACGTTTCGTGAGGTAATCCCTTATTATTTCGCATGCTGCCCACAATCTGATTTTGTGTGGAAACTGGATCGACTGGTGCATTGCTTTTAGTCGCAAATATTACCATGAGCTCAAACTTCTTCGTTAAACTTATTGGTCCACTTTTGAATAGGAATTATGTTGTGATCCCTTCTCTGACCAGATCTTAAACTAATCACATCCTATGTGTATTTTCAGAGAATTGACCGTTGCTACTATAGCGCAGAATTTCTTCTCTAATGTCCCCCATGCGATGCATAGGTGATAACCATTGACCCCAATAAGGGAATAGCTTCAATCCGTCACGTGCGACAAAATAAATGTTTGTAGCAAGTACTGATTTATAAACAGCGGAATTATTGCCCATGATGATTGGTATAAGAGGTAGTGTTGTATAAGTCTTCAACCTTCCTGTGGTAAATGCGATAGGCGCTCAACCACTAATGCTAGAGCTTACATTCTGTCTGTCAAATTTTGTTTTTCAGAGAACCCCTCATCGCCGCTGACCTGCTAAATCATGCAGACTTTGTGAGGAAGGTTGCCTGTGTGTCCTATATGGAGCGCTCCCTTCAACGCTACTACGTTTTCAATACCTCCTACGTAGGGACAGTCACAAATTTCGCGCCCGGCGAGCAGTGCATGCGCTATCAGGCAAGTCAACTCCCAAAATTTTCCCATTCTTTTTCGCCTTGATTCCGTGGAGACTTTTAGTTAGGGCGGCTCCTTGGGTATATATTATGACCCGCAGTGTATTCGTCAATTGTAAATTATGCTGATGATAGCATCTACCTCGACTATTTGCGACCTAACTGAAAACCTCCAGTGGCTCTGCTCACTGTCTGTTAACATGCATGCATAAAATACCCTCAGTGTCTGCCAACTGTTACTTTTTCATTTTTCGCAAAGCCTTGGAGTATTGCCTAAGGGTACGCTTTTCCAGCACACTTACTTAACGATGGTCTCAGTGAATCTGTTTTCATGCAGTTTCCTGGTTGCATCGTTCACCGGGAACTTGCAAAGCCTGAGATTGCTTTCAAACGTCGCGACAAACGGGCATCCATGAAAAACCTCGGGTGGAGCTTACCGTTTAATAAGCTCGCAGGTTTTTTGATCGAATAATAATTTTGATTACCTGTTGCTTATCTATTCGATCACCTCTATTTGTCGTGGATATTAAACAGTAATTGGGTACAGCTGGTATCAAGATAGGCTTAGGGTGATCCTTTTAATACTGTTAACTGTACTCCTCCATGCGTGAAAATCAACGCCAGCAGATCTGTCTGTTCCAGCGACGGAAACCGTATATAGAAAATCCAATAATCATTGCCATATCTTGAGTTCCTATCGAAAAAACTAATTGCGCCTAAGTTCACACTTCATGCCTTCCTATTCCAGGGCTGTGGCGTGGTTTGATGACGACGGCCAATTAGTCAGAAGTAATTATTTAAGTGCCGTCCTCTTATGTCGGTAAATTTCCAAAGGCCTTCATAGTTAACATAGGCTAGAAATGTAGGTAGCGGTTTCTGGTTGAGGGCAATAACACTGAACTCGCGAGGTTGACGGCGATGAACGTGTCCAAACCACCTCAGTCATCTTTCTTGGATAGCCTTGGATACCCTTCCGATGTTGTCGCAGCGAGTGTGGACTGTCCCATTTGAAACAAAGTCGGTGTACTTCACTCGAAAAGGAATAGGTGGCAAACGACAACAGATCATGGATATCGGGTACTGCGCAAGCCCACTAACACTAGAAACTAATTCAGACTTAAGTGACCGTCCCTGCGGGTCCCCTTTCTGTGTTGCACACAGGAAACTGCTACAAAATCGGCCGTAGAACTGTCATTTGTGCAGGTATTTTAATTTTGTTTACAGTATATTTAATACATTTTTTCAAATGGCTGTGGTACCGGACACCAACGTCTTCCTCGGTGTAGTCCGCTGTCCACAGAGATACGACTGCAACCCACGACTAACTGCAGTATTTAGCTCATGTTGAGGTTTAGAGGGCCTTTCCTGTCTGATAGGAAAGCAATCTGCTCCAGACTCAACTAACATTGTCATTTCCTATACTATAACTGTGTCAGTAGCTGAGTAATAAATCTAACAGATTGGAATATGAGTTAACCGGTTTTCTCGTCGTTGTCTAGTGATTGTATAAGACATCTGGGTTGCTCTGTGTGCATGCGGTCTCTGTACATGGTTGCAGACCAGCAGATAGAGGCAGATTACGCCAGACTGCATGATATGTCGGGGGTTTCACCAATTATGTCCCCGAGGGTTAGGCAGGTGCAGCGCAAGCCCACTAACAGTGGAAAGTAATTCACACTCCAGTCACCGTCCCCACGGATTCCATTTCTCTGTGTTGCAAACAGTGAACAGTGCGAAAAAATAATCAGTAGAACTGTCATATGCGCAAGTAATTAATTTTGATCACAGTGGATTTAATGTCTTTTTCACAGATGGCCGTGGTTCCCGGCACCAACATCTTCCTGGGTGTGGTCCGCAGTCCACAGTGGCAGGACTGCAGCCCACGTTCCGCCTTCTGTTCCTGTTCCACCAAAAATAGACGCTGTCTGAACTGTGTCCACATGGAATTGATGGAGTGTGAGTGTCCCTGTGAGTGCCCCCTGGGCATGGGTCTGGGTGGCCTCTCGCGCTTCTACCAGCAGCAGCCGACGAGGACTAAGGTGATCGAATCAGAGCCGTCCCCTTCAACTGGTCGACAGTCCCTGAGCGTTGACCTCGACAGCTATCCTGTGTGTGTGCAACCTACGGTGAGTTTGCATTTCTCTATCTTCTCCACTACAGGCCCGGACATCGCTTGGTGCACCGCGAGTCAGGCTGCAATTCCTCCTTTGTACTGTGGCACTCCTCCCGAGGTCAGGTTTACTAAGGGAAATATAGATAGATGCCTTTCAACTCCCTATTGGTACAGCGCAGTTATGACATGCAGTGGTTCAGCAGAACAATTAGAAAGAGTAGCGATGTCAGCAACCGGAACTGAGCACAAAGAGCAGACAGCGAGAAAACGTTTTTTTTGGAATTTCTAGAAATTTGAATGTCATTTACGTGATTTTAAGATGAAAAAAGGCGGGGATTAGAGCCAGCTGTGCCGGAAAACGCCAATGGGTGACTCCAGTGGCGTCATCCACCTGCGGCTTCCTACCTCCTTGGCTTAGGTCTGATACCTGGCCCATGTGGGGGGGGGGGGGGTGAGAGAGTGTGGGGTTATGCAGCGCAGTTCTACTTTAGGCTAATTCAGTTGACCGCATTGTGTCAAATTCGCGGCCTCCATGGGACGCGAAGCTACACAGCTGAGAAAGCTCCTGCGCAGCCAACTATTGAGCTTCGTGGCTCACTTTGAGCCGTTAATTTAACCACACATGGATCGATTTACTTGCCCAGCCTACTGCTCGTATGGAATCCACCAATACGGATAGGATAAGTTGACTGCGCAAGCAGGATTTTCTAAGCAATCATTTTGAATCCACCAGAATGACTACTAGACTCACTTAATTGTTAGAGGGGGGAGGGTTGAGGCATTTGAATAATTCAGTGAATCCAATTTAGATCATTTTTTTGTTCAAGTTAAAGTTCTTGTGTCCGTCTGCTCACGGTGTGTGTGTGCGTGTCTTGTCCTCCGGGCTCGGAAGTTTGTCAACTCTCAGGATCGGTCTGCAATGACTTCTAATTGTGGCCTTTAGGAAACTAATACATGCCGTATCCGGGTCGCCTTTACGGTGACCTAGTAAATCTCGAGCGGGGGTCTATGTCTTGTGTGTAGTACGCGTAAACGATATGGTTAACTTTGTCAGCCACTGTGCGCCTGCGACCACCTTTGGTTCTCTTCACGTTGCGCGCAGAATTGATTGGGCAAGATTATGAGTGCTGTCGCACCACCACCAGTAGCGGGCTAGTTGCATGGGTTGGACAGCCCACCCTCGCCCATCAGTCTATGATTAATGAATCAGACCGGGTGATAGTTGATCGGAGTGTTTACTACTCCGAATACATTCTGTGTCAAAGTTACCAAATTAGGGGCTATGAACGAATTGTGTTGTAGCACGCTTACAGGTTGCATCCAAATTGTCCGATCAAGCTCCCCGCCCCAGAGCATTGAGGGCGAAAAGCGGAACTGCATAATCTTTTAGCTCAGCTTAACTGCGAGTGCACTCCACCCTGATGAGTCGTTCGCTCACCAGACCACCGGTCCGCCCACGTAGAGTGCACGCGTTGATGCGCGTAGCTGCGGCCAAGCTCAGGACTAACACGCCAGCTGCATGAGTCACATAGTCAATGTGATTGCTCCTTACTTGAGATCACAATCTCATTGGTCCAGTCTTGCCTTAAGTAAGCTGTACTACATTTTCTCTAAGACTTCTGCTTTGTATTTCGCTTGTCGTGATCTTCCTTGGGGGCTCACCTAAGGCGTAACGTAGACGGTGATATCGCTGCTTTGGCCACATTTGCGACACATAATGCCGTCTATGACCGCTATTACACGAAAAATGGTTACGATTGCGTAACCAGTCTAATCAAAGACTAATACTTAGCCATTCTGGACGCCTGAATTTCCATGCTGGAATCTTGACACTTCATTAGCCGTGGCTAGGGAAAAATGCTAACCGAATCTCGATATGCTAAAATATGGACAACTTTGCGTTTATCGTTTTCAAACGTGCGCAACGGCAGCGGTGGATATGGGGATTGGAAATCTGAGGTTTCAATTATAAGTGAAGTAATTCCTGAGCCAGGAAATATATGCGATAGCAAACGTATGCCTCATGCGCTTAGCCCATTCCACTTTGTGTTCACAGAATACGTTAGTTCGAACGTTTATGTTTCCGTGGCCCACATTGAACTCTGCTTGTCCCGGTACGTCGTGTTATGAACAAAAGGCAAGCATAGCTCACCCCAATATCATCTCACAACTCTCCTGGCTAAACTACACAGCCCTCAAATTTTCCTTCCACAACACTGTTGTTTTTTTGATCATTTTTTTAACTTCTACGGCACTAGCAAGGGTCATATTCAGAGCTAGATAGCCGAACTTCATTGAAGCCGCTATTGGTTTACGAAAGCTAAGAAATCAGTTGCGTGCAGAGGTATAATCAAAGGCATGCATTTAACGACTTTCACGTTAACGAACGAATTTCCCCGTCTGCATGTCTATCAGTCTATCAGTTTTTGCAGCCGCATCGCTCCCTGTCATTCCTTTTTTTCATTTCGTTTTCCTCCTACCAACCCGCCAGTTACACTCCAGCCTCCTGCCTGTGCCGAGAGCGGTCGCAAGCGCCTCCCTCAAGGCCGTTGCGGGCATGCCGGATGCGCCGCCCCTCTGTCAGCTCTCTGGTTCGCTGGCTTTTCGAGCTCCAGTGGCCTCCCTACAGGACTGGCTCCTATTGGCCAACACAACTGCCCTGCCACAGCTTGCTCAACCGGCGGCAACTGTCGAGGGGCTGGACCCCAGCTACAGCCTGCCACTCATCCCCGCCTGGGGTCCCGTGGGCTGTAACGCCGAGGCCCAATCAGAGTGCGCGGCCACTGTGGGCTGTGAGTGGTGCTCCCTGGGGCCGGATGGACAACCTCTGGGACAGAACTTCTGTGCCCCAATGGGTGTCTGTTTTGGTGGCGTGGTGGGATCGCCGTCGCCCTACCATAGTGCCCTTTCAGGTTATTCTGGTAAGTTAGACCCTCTGTCTCTCTTCATGTCTGTTTACCATGTGCGGTATGGTCAGGGCTGCTCGTAAAATGCCTAAGTTTGTAAAAAGTTGATCCTGAATTGCTTACCGGCGTGAACGCATTTTCGAAAACGTAGATCTAAAAGTGAACAACCTTAGGAAAATCTGTTATTTACAATAAATATAAAAAATACTTACTTAATTACACTTACTACTGGACCTTTAAATGCGATAAACTTTCGATTGTTTTCAGTGCTGTGAAGCTTTCGCCCATGACTGTAGATTATCACGAATTGAGGCTTGGGC